>OU426980.1:84561163-84756163 GCA_911387785.2 Aelia acuminata
AAATTTCATCAAAATTACTTAAAGGGAGGGGGTACTTTACTTAATAACTTTTTAGTTTTTTTTCGATTTTCTCAAAAACGGCTCCAACGATTTTGATTAAACTGAGTATTTCATCTATTTATATGCCCGAGATATGACTGTAAAAATTTCATCAAATTTGATTAACCGGAGGGGGGACTTTACTTAATAAATTTTGTAACATTTTCACGTGTTTTTTTTATTTACTCTAAATCGGCTTTAACGATTTTGACCAAACTGGGTATTTGATGTATTTATATGCCCGAGATATGACTGTAAAAATTTCATCAAAATTGATTAACCGGAGGGGGGACTTTACTTATTAAATTTTGTAACATTTTCACGTGTTTTTTTGATTTTCTCAAAAACGGCTCTAACGATTTTGATTAAACTTAGTATTTGATCTATTTATATGCCCGAGATATGTCTGTAAAGATTTCATCAAAATTGATCAACCGGAGGGGGTACTTTACTTTATAAATTGTGTCTCACTTTTACGTGTTTTTTTTTCATTTACCCAAAAACGGCTTTAACGATTTTGATCAAACTTGGTATTTAGTATATGTTTGTGCCCGCGATGTGACATTAAAAATTACATCAAAATTGATCAATTGGAGGGGACACTTTACTGAATAAATGTTGTATCATTTTCACGTGCTTTTTTTATTTACTCAAAAACGGCTTTCACAATTGTGACCAAACTGGGTATTTGATGTATGTATATGCCAAATATGTAATAGCCAACATTTCATCAAAATTGATCAACCGAAGGGGGGGACTTTACTTAATAAATTTTGTATCATTTTCACGGGGGTTTTTATTTACTCAAAAACGGCTTTAACGATTAATAAAAATAAGATATGAATGTAGAAAAATGTGTGACTTTGGGAAATGATATTTAACAAAACACGTCAATTTCTTATCTAAGTAAGTTGGTAAGTGAAAGTTGTGTGTTGCGCGCACGCACCAGATTTTTTATTTACTCAAAAACGGCTTTAACGATTAATAAAAATAAGATATGAATGTAGAAAAATGTGTGACTTTGGGAAATGATATTTAACAAAACACGTCAATTTCTTATCCAAGTAAGTTGGTAAGTGAAAGTTGTGTGTTGCGCGCACGCACCAGATTTTTACTTTCACTTACCTATATATGAAATATATAGTAAGTGGAAGTATTGCGATCGTGAAAAATTTCGACTTCCGGTTTTCAACGGAAATACACGTTTTGGGGTCCCCTGAGTCCAATTAACCAAGTCCCGCGAAATGGTCTGTGTGTGTGTGTCTGTGTGTGTGTGTGTGTGTGTGAACAGACTAGCTCAAAAACTATAAACCGTGCGAACCTGAGATTGGGTATTTAGTGTATGTATATGCCCGCGATGTGACAGCAAAAATTTCATCAAAATTGCTCAAAGGGAGGGGGTACTTTGTTTAATAACTTTTTAAGTATTTTTCGATTTTCTCCAAAACGGCTCTAACGATTTTGATTAAACTGAGTATTTGATCTATTTATATGCCCGAGATATGACTGTAAAAATTTCATCAAAATTGATCAACCGGAGGGGGGACTTTACTTAATAAATTTTGTATCATTTTCAAGTGTTTTTTTTTATTTACTCAAAAACGGCTTTCACGATTTTGATCAAACTGGGTATTTGATGTATGTATATGCCAAAGATGTGATAGCCAACATTTCATCAAAATTGATCAACCGGAGGGGGGACTTTACTTAATAAATTTTGTATTATTTTCACGTGTTTTTTCTTATTTACTCAAAAACGGTTTTCACGATTTTGATCAAACTGGGTATTTGATGTATGTATATGCCAAAGATGTGATAGCCAACATTTCATCAAAATTGATCAACCGGAGGGGGGACTTTACTTAATAAATTTTGTATTATTTTCACGTGTTTTTTCTTATTTACTCAAAAACGGTTTTCACGATTTTGATCAAACTGGGTATTTGATGTATGTATATGCCAAAGATTTGATAGCCAACATTTCATCAAAATTGATCAACCGGAGGGGGGACTTTACTTAATAAATTTTGTATCATTTTCAAGTGTTTTTTTTTATTTACTCAAAAACGGCTTTCACGATTTTGATCAAACTGGGTATTTTACGTATGTATATGCCAAAGATGTGATAGCCAACATTTCATCAAAATTATCAACCGGTGGGGGGACTTTACTTAATAAATTTTGTATCATTTTCACGTGTTTTTTTTATTTACTCAAAAACGGTTTTCACGATTTTGATCAAACTGGGTATTTTATGTATGTATATGCCAAAGATGTGATAGCCAACATTTCATCA
Organism: Aelia acuminata; assembly: GCA_911387785.2. Lineage (NCBI taxonomy): Eukaryota > Metazoa > Arthropoda > Insecta > Hemiptera > Pentatomidae > Aelia > Aelia acuminata. The sequence continues at coordinate 84,563,499 of OU426980.1, forward strand.
AAATTATCAACCGGAGGGGGGACTTTACTTAATAAATTTTGTATCATTTTCACGTGTTTTTTTTATTTACTCAAAAACGGTTTTCACGATTTTGATCAAACTGGGTATTTATGTATGCATATGCCAAAGATGTGATAGCCAACATTTCATCAAGATTGATCAACCGAAGGGGACACTTTATTTCATAACTTTTTTTCTAATTTTTAGATTATCTCAAAAACGGCTTTAACGATTTTCTTCATATTCGTCATGTTTAATGAAAATTGAGTGTTATTTAATATCTAGTAAGCGTTATCATTATTAAAATGTTCTGAGGGGTTTATAGAGCATATGAAAACAAAAATAAGAAATGAATGTGGAAAATGTGTAACTTTGAGAAGTGGCATTAACAAAACGCATTAATTTCTTATCTAAGTAAGTTGGTAAGTGAAAGTTGTGTGTTGCGCGCACGCACCAGATTTTTTTATTTTGGAAAGCCAACGTTTCGATCCAACTTGTGGATCTATATCAGTGCTAAAAGAAAACAAATGTATGAGTATCTATGCTAGAGGATGTCAAGAAATGAATATTTTACAAAACTGATAATAATATAAAAGATGGTAAGCATATACCATTTAAATTTCCATTAAATTTCTTTGACACGCTTATATTTATCTCCAAGCCCGGTGTTCGGTTTGGTCCAAATCTTTAGAAAAGCTATTGATGAACAAGTACATCTCATTTCTATAAAGTCTTATCTTGTGACCTACCGTTTGTATATTAAAAAACAAAAACGTAGATTATACATACCCTTCGTTTTTTTATTAGGGCTGCTAGTCTGACTGAATTTTCAGAAATAATAAGCTAAAAATGACCAGACTGTAATTAGATAAATTATACATTGATGATTAATGTTAATCATTAGTCTCTCTTTTTACTACATAACTTTAACTGGTGACCCCTATAATTGACTGGAATTATTCTCTGCTAAGCTCCTCAATTTTCCTGCTTTAATTCCCTCAGGTCAACCCTGGTTATCAGAGCTGAACAGACATGACAGCACTTAATTAATTAAAAGTCCATAGTTTGATTTTAATTTATTATTTCCAAGTGTTCAATTCCCTAAAAATCTGTTAGTTACTAGTGCAGAAATTTATTTCCATCTAAATGCCTATATTCTAAAAGGACACATCCCCTTCGGAAGAAATGTGGATGATGCACGATTTGTCTGTTACTGTGTTGAGCAATAATATCTTTTCAGAATATAATGTACATATGTTGACTGTTTCAACAAAATATTTTTATTTTATGTAGAGGAAAGGTAAATTATATGCAATAATAATGTATCAACTTATATTAGTAATTCGAATTGTGTAGCTACAAAAACCAGTTCCATCTACATTATGTTTTCGCATGGTTACGATATACTAAATTGTACTTCCAAGTGGGAAATACTTTTAAACTTTCTTTCAGTTTGGGATCGGATTCCTATATATTTACATATTTTTTTCTAATCAATTTACCAAAATTTTTCAACTAGAAGTGTTCATACTGACATTTTTTGAGCCGTTAAAGACCGTAACGTTAAAAACGTTGAAGAATACCGTAATGCATGTTTTTTATTTCTTATTTTTAAATTAGATAACAAAAACATGCATCAAAACCCTTTAACTGTAAATAAGTTTATTTTAATAGTCTTAACTTATGTATCAATCGATTATTTAAAAGAAAATTTAACTATATTTTTACTGTAATAACTATTTATGATTACTACATGTACTATTACCGAATTTTACTGTATTGAAGAAAACAGGGTTTGAAATTAACTCTTATTTTCTGGGAAAGAGAATAAAAGTCAAATCCGGACTTTTATATTTTTAATAAATAAATAAAAATCACATCATGAGTTTTATATTTCGGGCCAGAAAATAAAAGTCCTGATATGATCTTTATCACAATGAAAGCTAATATAAGAGTCAAAGCTTGATTTTCATTATTTAAGGATGAATTTATTAGTTTTTTTTATCGGATTTCTCTATATTGTTGTTCATTATTGGGTTAACCGTTTTTATGGAAATCTTATAGGGTATAATAAATTACCTTATATCGATCTTAAAAACGATTATTAGACTATCAAGGCTGCTGATAATGAAAAACATATCGATTTAAAACCTCAAGCTCGCTCAGGTATCGATTACAACTTATCCGATATTTACAATACTGGGGTCGATTTCTAGGTTAATTGGGGTGCTGATTATAAAAATGATATAAATTTTTCGATTACGCGCTCAGGTATCGATTTATTTTAACTTACGCGATATAAGAGAGAAACACTTTATTTAAAATAGTGGTGCTGCCCAATTACATTGGGTTGCTAATACACAGCATACTAATTTATCTATCATACAGACTATTTGTTAATACTAATAAGACTAATATATATACAAAGAAACATAATTTTTTTTTTCTATTATTTTTTTTTTTTTTTTTTTTTTTTTTTTTTTTTTTTGCATTTATAACTTTATAACATTTTCTCTCTATAGGCTTACCTGGCCTCTAAAAATTAAGTAATGTAATAATAAAAATTTTAAAACTAGGTAAAATACTAATAGCAACATAATAGTAACAATACTCAACAACAGCTCAAAATGTTATAGAAAACGGGATAAAATGATTTAAAATATAAAACAAACAACAACAACAAAACTAACAATATATAAAAAGAACAATATATAAATAAAAGGCGATTAGCGGTAAATATATTATTATATAAATAAATTAAATTAATCAATATATAAATAAACAATATACATATATATATATACATACATGTCCCCTCAACGATTTGTAATTTAAATTCTAAGAATGGATGTGGTGGTGTATGATTCCCAGGGAGTCGAGAACAATATATTCTGCAATCTTCGCTACATCCTTGATGTCGACACCAAGATCCTCCATGAAGCTCCTTGTTGAACTTGGTATAGTTCCGCGGGCTCCGAACCAAAGGCCTCTCACGTTGAAGTCTCTCTCGCCGAAGCCTTCACGGAACTTTTCTTTAAGGAAAGGGATACATTTTTCATAAATTTCCTTCTTTTCCCTTTCAATTTTGGTGGCCTGGTCGAGGTCATTCGATTCGTACCTAACAGTGGGATCCAGAACGATAGCTGACTTTCCGGTCTTAGAAAACGCCACTATATCAGCATATCTCGTGGATCCCTCTGTATCCACGCAGTAAACCTCTTCATAGCACGCAAAATCCCTTTCTTTAAGGAGCTTCATCAATTCGTGCTTGACTCTGTGGTGACGGCGAGTTATAAGGAGCGAGTTGTTGGGGCATTTCCCCAGCACATGTGCTGGTGTTTCAGACTCTCTGCCGCATTTGCGACAGAGGGACCCAACTTCTCTGACCTGTCCGCTGACACCTGGGACTCCTCGCAGGGGTGCATAGTTAATGTTAAGTTTCAAGGCATTAGACCATTCAGATCCCGAAAGTACTTGCTTTTCATACATAAGCCTATTAGCTTTCGGTGTCTCTTTAAAATGGCGTACTCCTATGCCTTGCCACCTGCAGTTGGCCCATTCCTCAAACGAGTTTTCGCGTAGCGACTGTCGTAGAGCTTTCACACTGCGGTGTCCCTGCTCAACACCCAATCTCTCCGCACACTTAGCTATTTCAGCCGAGTAATCGAAAATAGATTGAAACAGGGAATCCGGTATATTTGACAGCCGCTGAGCAATGGACCAGTGTTGTAAAGGAGCTTCCCATTGGCAGCGGATCAGTCCTAATCCTCTGTATCTCCTGGGAGCGTATAACATCGCCGTGGAGGTGTTCGCAGGTAGCCCGATTATGGCCTTGACACTCCTGCGAATCATGGTGTCGATGCCTTCTAATATTTCAGGACGCAGCTTTGTTAGGGGCGCAGTTTGGAGAGGGTAAATTAGACCCGGGAACAAATATTGATTGACAATGTTGAGCTTCTGATCGGGCTTAAGCAAGCAAGAGGTGACGAGCTTATTAAGGTTTTCATTTAATTTTGCCACCGAATCTTCGCTGAACAGTAGCTCTCCCGAGAATGTACATCCCAAATACTTGATAACTTCACCATGTCTTAACGTTTGGATGCTATCTCCATTCTCGAGGGAGAGCGTTGTGGCTTCCAGCTCTCCTTTGTTTAGAACTATGCCCACACTCTTCTCAGGGTTTATCGCCAAACCAATCTCCGCGAGGGTCCTCTGAACGCTGCCAATAACTCTTTCTGCAGCCCCTTTGTCACGCGCTGTAACCGCCTGATCATCCGCGAACCCTGTAAGAACCACACTGTCTTGGTCTACTTTAAGATTGTATCCGAATTTTCTTGAAAATGATTCATCACACAGGTCGCGGTATAAGTGATCGATCGCTAGGTTAAAGAGTGACGATGACAAAGGGCCGCCTTGGGGTACTCCTCGCAGCACCTTGATTTGGCTGGTCGTGTGGGCACCGATGTTAATTCTAATTTCATTTGTACTTAGGAGAGCTGATATTACATTCCTAAGATCCGGCGACACACCCCTCGCTTCCAATGTGTTAATTATATGTGAGTGCCCAACATTGTCAAAAGCACCGACAACATCGAGAAAGACTACCGCATAATAATAGGGTCCACTCATAGGTTATTTGTGGTGCTGAATTTGAAAATGATATCGATTTTCGGATTATGTGCTCAGTTATCGATTTATTTCAACTTACGCGGTATAAACGATATTGGGGGCCGCTCATAGGTTGTTTGAGGTGCTGAATTTGAAAATGATATAGATTTTTCGATTACGCACTCAGGTATGGATTTAATACTACTTAAGGAATATAAACGTTGGGTTATGGAAGGTGTTATGGATAATAAACTAATTACAAAATGTAAACTTATGACCACAATATCGTTATTATCGTGTAGGTTTAATATATAGTTAAAGGAATTACAGGAGTTCATTGATGCACCTTTAATGCTGACGCATGTCCTGTCTCCTTTTCCTTTATATATCCGGTGTCCTCTTAGACCGAGACATTCATTCATTGTAATTATTAGCTAGTTATTATGTCCTAGTAATAGTCCATAGTCTATAAGTTGTATTTTTCCAATAAAGTTCTTTTTAAAAAGTGATTCATTGATGAAGATTATTAAACTGGCGCCCAAATAGGGACTTGAGGGCTTAATTCGTGAAGAATCAGACTTAGAACTTCAATCAAGAAATCATAGAAGATTCTCTTAATCAAGAAGACTAAGGTATTATAACACTTACTATTCAGTAACTGTTTTAGAAATTCTTCAACTTTATTTAAAGAAACGAGGTAGTCACTGAGGAACTTGTTCATCAAACACATCGTGGGAATAAAGGTGTGGCGGCAGCGGGTTTTCAAAATTGAAAAAAACCAAATCTGCCAGCCTTATAGCGCCAGTAAAATCAGAAAAAAAATTAATTTTTAATAAGTTAGGCAAAGAATAAAATAAAAAAATCTGATTGCAGCAAACTGTACTAAACAAAGACTTTAATAACATAGAAATGAAAAAACAAAACAAATATTTTAACTATATACACAATGTTATAAAAGTGATGAATAATGAAAACAAAAATAAATACACATAAACTTAAAACTGAACTTCAAAAAAAATAATTTAAAACTCCTAACATTAATTAAAATAAATTGAACTCTTGTAAATTGTGAGAAAGAAAACATAACAAAAAATTAATATTTGCAATTACAAAAGGGTTATTTTTTATTGCCTTTGCTTGAATAAAAATTTAAATAATGAATTTTGAATAATGATAGAGACATTCATCCTCATATGTAATATGTAAATTACTTTACATTTATTACAAGTTAGGTACGTTGTGGAATTGTTCCAGTACCTCTGATTAATTTTATGATTAAATGTTCATAGTTACACATTCGGTGTGAGATGTGTTGCCTGAAGAATGACCCAAATGTGGGCATAAATTGCGATCTCTTCACGTGAAGAATAAACAACTTTACTCCACCACTGCAAATGCCGTACTGCCCTGGCATTAGATAAGGACGCGTCTTTAATACTTAATTTAAAAACACGGCATCTGTCATTGTATATATAAACGTAGGCATCTTACAGCCGTAAATATATACATGAAATTTAAATTAAAATATTATTAACACTTGTTTATAATAAATAAAATATAATTTAAAAATCTAATTTTTCACATGTTGGCCACAACATTCCGCCCACCAAAATTTATGTTAAAATTTTTCATGGCTCAATAGTTAAGTAGGTTGATCTATGGGATACAATGGTACTGCAATGCTGGTGGTCCCAGATGAAGGTAAACTCGATGGAAGTAGTCAACTAGGAACTTGGCGAAATGGCTTCTTCCTGGAATGATGATTGGATGCTTGGCATCGTAGTCCAGGTTCGAATTTTGCAAGCGGCCGCCCACCCTGAGTAATCCTTCCTCATCTATGAACGGGCGAAGACTTTTCAAGTGGTTGGCATCAATCTTGCAGTGGGTTTGCACCAATTTAATGCAGCCTTTAGAGACTCCTTTTAACTCCTTCAGGCCTATTCTTCCAGTTGGTACATCTGGGTACCTTCTGCATTTACCAATAAATCGCCAAATGTAGCAAGCGCTGCGGAGTAATCTGGTATAAGACGAGAACCGCTCCATCCACTCTAGACCATTTGTTACTTCGGCCTTCACTACACCTAAATGTACCTTCCTTAATTCAGGTAGCTCTGCTGCTCGCAAATCTGATCTAGGCCATGATTTTAATGATGACGTCATCCAACAAGGCCCCGCCCACCATAGCGGATGATTTTTTAAATCTGAAGGAAGAAGTCCACGTGAGCTACAATCTGCTGGGTTTTCTTCAGACTTCACATGATGCCAATCATTCTTGTTGGTCATCTCAAGTATTTGAGTGACCCGATGAGCAACGAAGGCATTTAAACGCTGTGTTGGTGTTGAAAGCCATCCGAGGACGATCGTGGAGTCCGTAAAGAGCCTGATGCAATGAATGGGCAACTTACCTTGCAGGCTGGAACATGACTGATAAAGTCGGCTCAGCAGTAGAGCACCTGAGAGTTCTAGTCTAGGAATAGTTATAGGTTTAATAGGAGCCAACTTGGTTTTTGCCCGAATTAAACGACTGTTATATCCTGAAGGCGTGTTCTCTACCAGGTATATTACCGCTGCATAACCTCGTTCAGATGCGTCGCAGAATCCTACAAGGATTGATGAAATACTATTCTTATCAACAATGCGACGCGGAATCTTCAAGTCTGCAATTGAATTAAGTTGCGATAAGAATTGATGCCATTTCTAACATGTTTCAGGTGGGCCAATATCATCCCATCCACACTTCGAGATCCACAGATCCTGTAATATTGTCTTGGCGTAAAATACCACAGGAGACAAAAATCCCAATGGGTCATAAATTCTAGCTATTGCAGACAAAATGGCTCGCTTAGAAGGATGCCAAGAAGGATTTGTGATTTCGTAGGAAAAGTAGTCTTGATGAGGAACCCAATGCATGCCGAGAAGTTTAATCTGAGGCTCGTCATCAGCGGAGAGGCAGACTGCTTGATGTGCTCCCTCGGTCCCTTTTACAAACTTCAGGAGCTCTGGACTGTTGCTCGCCCATTTTCCTAACTCGAAACAACCCTTACTTAATAATGAAATGAGCTCTGATGCCAGCTTCTTGGCTTCATCTTCGGTGGCAGCACCTGTAGCGATGTCGTCCACATATATGTCTTCGAGCAATGCTCTTGATCCCATTGTATAGGCTTCTCCTTCATCCCGTACCAATTGGATGATTGTCCTTTGAGCTTGAAATGGTGCCGAACTTGTGCCATATGTGACAGTGCACAGTTCAAACTGCTGGACTGCATCCTTAGGATCGAAGCGCCAAAGTATGTGCTGATATTTCCTATCTGGTGGATGCACCAAAATCTGCCGATACATCTTCACGATATCAGCTATGAAAACTATTTGGTGAACTCGAAAGTTTGTAAGAATGTCCCGAATGTCGAGTTGCAGCTTCGGTCCGGTGAATAGGTGATCGTTGAGAGATCCATTGGGAGTTCTACACGAAGCATCAAACACCGTCCTGAGTTTCATTGAATTGTCATGGATTTTCACGACAGCGTGGTGTGGTAGAGTATAAGCAGCAATGGAATTTGAATCTACCATCTTCATGTGGCCAAGTTCCTTGTACTCCCGCATGAATCGATGGTACTCCTCTTTTAGTTGACTATTTCTTTCCAGTTTTGCTTCCAGGTTGACAAGACGTTTAAAGGCTTGGCCTTTTGGGTTTTGAAGACGATTAATCGTGTCTTTTACAGGTAATGTGACAACATAACGCCCTGATTCAAGACGATAATGGGTCTCCTGGAAAAGTTTTTCACATAATCTATCTTCTTCCGACGTCATATCTACTGGTCGAACCTCTTCCATTTCCCAAAACTTTTCCAAAGTGTTCTTCAACTCTTCATTAGTGTGAAGGAAAAATGCTGAACCCCTCTGAAAATTGCGTTCGGAACCTATAGGACCTGAAATAATGAAGCCAAAAATAGTAGGAAGCAATCTAGGTACATTAGAACCAACGTTGACTGGCTGTCCAGTGAGGATGTCCATAAAAAGATCTCCACCAAGCAGAAACTCTACAGGGCCAGGTTTCCCATATTCCGGGTCCTCTAACAAATAACCTTTGTAAATCTTCTGAATTTCAGGAGAGAGGGGAGCTTGGGGAAGGTGACTCGTGATCATGGGAACAACAACTGCCTCAGTAGACAATATCTTTGAACCAAAAGATGGTAATGAAGATCTTAGAGAACAATTAGTCTTCCCCACGGTACTAGTAACGCTCACCTGTCCAATACCTGAAATATTTTGCTTAAATGGTTCGATCACCAGACCTAATTTCCTTGCACAGTCTGAAGTCATGAAGGAGAATTGACTTCCACTGTCTGTAACTATTCTTACTGGCTTGTAGACTCCCTGTGCATCTTGAACTTGGACAACTGCAGTACCCAAAAGAACTTCTCCCTGCCCTGATACACTTCCTAATGAGAGACCGCTACCTTCCTGAGTCGAAGGGCTAGTTTCCTGTGCCTGAGTTGAATGTAGCCACGAATGATGACCTCCATTACAAATAGAACATCGTCGTAGAGAGCTGCATTGGCTGGTATGATGTTTGCTTGAAAGGCAATTGTGACACCCCGACCAGTTCTTTAGTAGATTGATTTTCTCAGTAGCAGATGAATTTCTAAATTGCCTGCATTGATATAAAGTGTGTGCCATGTTGCATACAGGACATAAAATGGCGGGAGGTTAACATCTGATTTCTGCTGGCTTCGCGAAGTGCGATTCTGAGCCAAATCATTTCGATCCCCTTTACCACTGTGTAATGAGTGCCTCGCTTGATTAAGAGAACGTAAAGCAGGAGCTTGAGGATAATTTTTCCTATTTCTATTTATATGTTGTTGCTCTGGCTCAACATCTTGGATATCTAGAGATTTCCATTCAGACTTAATAAAATTAACTACATCTGAATATGTAGGGAATTCCACCTCAGAAAATTTCTTTTCAAACGAGATCCCGGTTGAAGAATCTAAACAACGAAGAACCAAGTAAGAGAGAAGGAAATCTCCTAAATCTGGGATACCTAAATGTTTAAATGAGTCAATGGCTTCAATTACAGAGGTTAGCAGGGATTTTAGTGAAGAAGAAGAAGGTTTTCCCGTAAGAGGTTTAAATTCCATTACTTGCTTCAAGTATGAATAAGCAAGTTTTCTTTTGTTGTCATAATGATCCGTTAATAACTTCCAGGCTTGAGCATAATTATTTTCTGTTAAAGTGACATTAGAAATTATTGATCTAGCAGGTCCATGTAAACATGATACTAGGAAAAGAAATTTTTCCATATTAGAAAGAGTAGGCTCCTCATGAATGAGAGATTTATAAGTGTCTCTAAATAAGGGCCATTCTTGAGAATTTCCTCCAAATTGTGGTAGGTTAATTTGTGGAAGCCGAGCTCTTACCAGGCGGCTTTCATTTATTCCTGTAGAAGTAGCGCTGGCGGGTACGGTCATGCTCTGTGCAGTAGAGGGAGTGGGGTTCATGTGATCTTCATAAATGGCACATGCCTCGTTATAATATCGCTCAATAGTGGACATGAGAGCTTTATCGTTATTAGTAGGAAAAACTGCCGATGCGCCTTTATCACATACTAATGCAAGAATACTATCCCATGTTTCTGTAAAACTGTCATAATGTGCATCTAACTTTCTAAACATTCCTTTAAACAAGAATAATTGAGAAGGGTCGGTTGAAATGGCCCTACCTTGCTCCAAAATAGCCTTTATTTTGTTTCCAGATGACTTGAGTTTTTCCTTAAGACTATCAAATTGTTTTCTGACTGCTGGGTCAAGAGAATCCATGGTGAGGAAATATTTAAAATGAAATGAAAAAAGACTAGTAGAAAACAGACCAAAAAAAAAATTAGGGAAGAGCCAAAAGAAAACAAACCAACTAAAACCCTTATCAACGTTAAGGAATAAAAGCTGTGGACAACTGTTCACAAAAAAAATAAAATATCTGTTATATATATTAACATAAGTTAAATATATGTTATTATAATTATTTAATACAATACAGCTGCAATCCGGCCCGGAGGACCAAAATGTGGCGGCAGCGGGTTTTCAAAATTGAAAAAAACCAAATCTGCCAGCCTTATAGCGCCAGTAAAATCAGAAAAAAAAATTAATTTTTAATAAGTTAGGCAAAGAATAAAATAAAAAAATCTGATTGCAGCAAACTGTACTAAACAAAGACTTTAATAACATAGAAATGAAAAAACAAAACAAATATTTTAACTATATACACAATGTTATAAAAGTGATGAATAATGAAAACAAAAATAAATACACATAAACTTAAAACTGAACTTCAAAAAAAAATAATTTAAAACTCCTAACATTAATTAAAATAAATTGAACTCTTGTAAATTGTGAGAAAGAAAACATAACAAAAAATTAATATTTGCAATTACAAAAGGGTTATTTTTTATTGCCTTTGCTTGAATAAAAATTTAAATAATGAATTTTGAATAATGATAGAGACATTCATCCTCATATGTAATATGTAAATTACTTTACATTTATTACAAGTTAGGTACGTTGTGGAATTGTTCCAGTACCTCTGATTAATTTTATGATTAAATGTTCATAGTTACACATTCGGTGTGAGATGTGTTGCCTGAAGAATGACCCAAATGTGGGCATAAATTGCGATCTCTTCACGTGAAGAATAAACAACTTTACTCCACCACTGCAAATGCCGTACTGCCCTGGCATTAGATAAGGACGCGTCTTTAATACTTAATTTAAAACACGGCATCTGTCATTGTATATATAAACGTAGGCATCTTACAGCCGTAAATATATACATGAAATTTAAATTAAAATATTATTAACACTTGTTTATAATAAATAAAATATAATTTAAAAATCTAATTTTTCACATGTTGGCCACAACAAAAGGAATCTAGCTGGTCTTTTTAGATCTAACTCAAGTCAAGATTCTTGAATACATCTCATCCTGAATAAAAACTTATCAAGGACCTCTTAGAAGAAAAATACAGGTTAGAATTTAAGATAGTTTATTTAAGATTAATTTAAGAATTTAAGATTTTACTTTTATAATTCTATGTTTCATATTAATAGATTTATTATTTAAAATTTACTTACTACTTATAATTTAAGATTTTACTTTTATAATTTTATGCCTCTTAGTGATATACTAAATAGAAATAGAAATATTCCTGAACTCACAATGAACCCAAACGTTCGAATCACACCTAGCGAATTTAAAATAGTCCCCATCTATGATGGAAATCCACAAAAACTTATTAAATATATTTCTAATATAGAATATTTAGTGGAAGAATATTGTCAGAGTAACAATGCTTATAGGCTAATTAATGAAAAATCTATTTTAATACAAGCTCAATCTAAACTTATTGGTGAACCGGAAGATTTGTGTTATGACAAACAATTTGAAAATGTAAAACAGCTTTTAGATTATCTAAAGAAACAATTTTATGATTCTAGAAGTACGGAACTTATTCTTAAAGAAATTTTAGATTCAAAAAGTTATCATAACGAACATCCAGTAGATTATATTAACAGGCTTATTGAAAAAACTTAGAGATTTAGTAACTAAACTTTACACGGAAGATGAAAGTAATAATTTAACAATATATGATAAGACAATTGCTACCACTGCAGTACTTAACTTACATCCGGTACTCACTACACAATTTACGCATATAATCTATAGGAACTTAGAGGATATTAAAAATTCACTTAAAAATACATTTTCTACAGTCGTTTATCAGTTATATGGAGTTCGAAAAGAAAAACAAAATTTTAATAATCAAAAACCACAACAGCAACAATTTAGACTTAAACAACAACAGCCGCAACATAAATCAGACCAACGGCAGTTTACTCAATATAAAAATCCGCAATATCATAATCAACATCCGCAATATCATAATCAACATTACCAACCGCGACAAGAACATCAACGCCCCTATAATAATTATCAACCCCAAAATAATTATCAAAAACCTATATACAACCAACAATGGAGTCCGCAAGCTCAACATCAATATTTTAACAAACCTAATTCAGGCCAATTTAGACAACAACATAATTTTGAAAAGACAGAAAAACCAGAAACGGTTTCAATGAGAACTGTGTCCGACAAAGCACATCATATTGAAAACGAGGAACTTTTGCAATTAAGACAAGAGAACCAACAGTTAAGAGAAGAAATTCATAATTTAACAACTCGCTTTGATAATTTTTTAGACTTAGGTCAGAACGACAACGAATCGCCTCCGATACAAACGTACGAGGAGGAACTAGAACAATAAATCCTGTTTATCAACTACCTGACTCATCTAAACTTCCCAGTATAAAAGACTTTACGCATAAAATTTGGTTAATACACACAGGAGCGTCTAAAAACTATGTTCACCCCAGAATAATCGAACAATATAATATAAAAACAACTGAACAACCTTTTGCTATTTCAACACCAACCGGAATAGATAATGGAAAATATTCAGTAAATTTAAACATGACAGGATCTTTAGGGCTTAAAAAGAAAATTGAATTTTTAGTGTATCCGGTTAATGATAAGTATGATTTTCTCTTAGGTTATGAAACGATGAAAGAATTGAACATTTCAGTGAATTGCAAAGATAATCACATAGTGATCGGCAATACGGTGTTTAAATTCGATCATTCCAATTACAAAAAAACTAGTGAATGTCACTTAATGACCAATTTAGAAGAAATCAAAAGTGTTATAAGACATGATCACATTGATAACGAAACTACAAATAAATTAGTTAAATTAATATCGGGAAACGGAGAGGTTATAAAAAAAGAAAATGAAAAACTAAAACCGACTGATTTGTTGAAACATAAGATTGTGACAAAAAACGAAAATCCTATTTACACTCGGAACTACAGGTATCCCGAGCAATTTAAGAAACAAATAAATGAAGAAGTCACAAAAGTATTAAAAGATGGTATAATTCAGCCTAGTAACTCGCCTTACAATTCGCCATTGTGGATGGTGCCGAAAAAAATGGACGCGAGCGGCATGAAAAAGGTGCGGATGGTCATAGACTATCGCAAACTAAACCAAGAAACGGTAAAAGATAAATTTCCCCTGCCCAATATTGAGGATGTTTTAAACAGACTCAAAGGTGCAAAATATTTTAGCACCATAGATCTCACGTCAGGATTCCATCAAATATTAATGGATCAAGACTCCATTGCAAAAACAGCCTTCAGCACAGAAAACGGTCACTACGAGTTTTTAAGAATGCCTTTCGGACTTTGTAATGCCCCACCGACATTTCAAAGGATGATGAACATGGCAATAGCCAATTTACCGAGGACAATGGCTTATGTGGATGACTTAATCATTTACTCAAAAAATGAAAAAGAACATCTTAAAGACATTGAACTGGTATTACAACGTTTAAAAAAACACAATTTGAGCATTCAATTAGATAAGACGGAGTTTTTCAAGACCGAACTAAAATTTTTAGGATATATAGTAACACAAAATGGCTTAAAAACGGATCCAAAGAAAATAAAAGATATTTTAAACATGAGAATTCCCAATGATGAAAAATCACTTCGAAGATTCTTGGGTATGACAGGCTACTATCGCAAATTTATAAAGAATTATGCAAAAATTACTAGACCCTTGTCAGCCGCTATTAACACTAAGGAATATGATACTCCGGAATTCAAAAGTGCCTTTGAAAACTTAATAAACATGATGTCGAATACGCCTATACTGGCCTATCCTGACTGGAATAGACAATTCATTTTAACTACAGATGCGAGTAATTCAAGCCATCGGAAGTAGGCTTAGCCAAATTATAGATTGAGTAGATCATCCAATCGCTTATGGTTCAAGCGTTCTCTCAAAAACGGAAGAAAAGTACGCAACCATAGAAAAAGAATTATTAAGTATTGTATATTTCACACAATTATTCAAACCTTACTTATATGGATCTAAATTTATACTACAAACAGATCATAAACCCTTAACATGGGTTTTCTCGATGAAAAATGGAAACTCGAGGATTATGAAATGGATCTGGAAATTACAGGAATTTGAGTTTGACATCAAACACATAGATGGAAAGATAAATCATGTCGCTGATGCGCTTTCCAGAAGAAATTAAATCAATCACCTGGAAGGAGAATCTATGGAAACGGAACCAATCGAAATTCATATACCAGACTCACAATCCCCAGAGTATGAAGCTTTTATAGAGAGTTTATTACAGGAAGGTATAGGAAATAATAATGGAAGTGGGCCAGAAGCCGATCTTCAATTACCAAATGTTGAAAATGATGATAACCAAAGCATCATGACTCAACATTCACAATTCAGTAGTAACGAACAATTTTGGATTGTTAATAACGATAAATGTTTAAATGTTGAAAAACGGCAATTAGTAATAAAAAAAGCATCAATGAATAAGGTAAATTTTGAAAAGATATTCGAAAAAACACGATACACAATTGAAATTAAGGATACAAATAAAATTCATGATTTACTATTACAAATATTAGAACCTAATAAAACATACGGAATTTATTGTCGATCTTATTTCGCAGCAACAACCCGAATATTAGAATCTTATTTTGACGAAATTAGGAAGATAATTGAAAAAGAATTTAAGACCGTAAAAATTAAGAAATATTCATTACTATGTAAACACATTACAGACTTAAATGAACAAAAACAGGAAATTATAAATTATCACATAGGAAAGACTTGCCATCGCGGAATAATAGAAACCTACGAACACCTAAAACGAGAGATATACTTTCCGAACACGAAGGACAAAATTACGGAACTTATAAATCAATGTGATATCTGTAAAACAAGTAAATATGATAGAAATCCCATTAAAGCAAAATTCCAATTAACCAATACACCGGAGAGACCCTTTCAGGAAATCATGATGGATTTATTCTTTTATGACAAACACATTATATACGTTTAGATACGTTTTCAAAACGTTTTTATGTACAAATTATAAACTCAAAAAATGCCATGACAATTAGTCAAGCTTTGGAAAAATACTGCATGTTATATCCTCCCCCTGAACGAATAATTTGCGATCAAGGAAAAGAATTCGACAATATGTTGGTCAAACAATTTTGCAAATCCCTACAAATAGAAATTCATTATACAAGTAGAAATCACTCTAATTCACTTGGAACACTAAATAAATGTCATGCCACATTCACAGAAATTTTAAGACAACGCTAATTCACATAAACAATATAAATTTGACAGGATTGTATAAACAAGCGTAATTGCCTATAACAACTCAATTAACCAAAATCTTAAATTAACACCTAACGAAATTACATTTGGCAAATTTCAAAATAACTATGAAACCGAAGACATCCAAGAGAGTTACATACACGATTACTTTACTCATCTAAATAAATTACAAAAAATGGTACATGACAAAATAACCAATGAAAAAGAGAAGCGAACAGAAAAACTTAACGAAAACAGAGAAGATCCGCCAGAATTGGACGAAGATAATATTTATGTAAAAACTCCTAAAGTTAAAAGTAAAAATAAAAATCTGTATAATAAATTGAAAATCAACAAAGAGCATGTCAATAATATAAAGCGTCCTAATAAAAAGAAGAAAACTTATTTTCGTGCAGATCTTAATCATTCTTCAACTTCTCTTCATCCGATGTAATTCATTAAAAGTACAAGATCTGACACAATCCCCAGGTATTGTTCATTATACTGCAAATAACATTAAAGTTATTTGCAAGTCAGGAATAGTTCATTCTAATTTAATGAGTGATGTTATAAACAACATACCCTCTAATATTACTTTAATTTCTAAGAACATTGAAATTATATGGGAAAACACAAAAATCTATTGTTCTTATTATAATTATACATTTCATGTATTTATACGATTGCCTACTCATGAGCAATCCTATAATGGATTTTTAATAATTCCAGTACCAATGTACATAAATAATAACTTTAAACAATTAAAATTAGATCAACATCTAGTTATTAAGAAAAATGGTAATTATTTTCATGCAGATTGCATATTTAACAATGAATACTATTGTAAAAATATAAGAGAAACATCGAATAAATGTATTCTAAATATTATTAATAATTCTAGTTTTAATTATTGTACTTATGCCAATTGTACTACTAATATTATATTTAATGATTATATAAAAATGTATATTACTGATAATATTTCTAAAATTAATAATTGTAACAATGATTCTATATTTTTACCACAAGTAGCTCTTATTAGCGTAAGTAATGATGATTGTATTTATAATTTTCCTAAAACCTATATTCACAATTTCTACTTTAAATTTAAACCTTTGTATAAATCTTTTAGACTAGAACTAATGCAAACTGTAAATATTACTTCATCTCCCTTTATTGAAACATCCTATGTTCCCTTTATTTCTACTGAATGGTTTTATAATTTATTTATTGTACTCTTTTTAATATTTTGTTTATTTGGATATTGTTACTGGTATAAAAAGAAAAAGGTCATAAATCCCACAGCGCCTGAAATGGTTGTATCCTACTCTAATGTACCGAAACTATCACCAGTTGTAACTAATTATGAGTTAAAATACCAACCATGGTCAAAATATTATAAATCTAGCAATCCAGGAGTATTGCAAGATCTTCCCCCAGGAAGAGTTAAAGGAATTACAGGAGTTCATTGATGCACCTTTAATGCTGACGCATGTCCTGTCTCCTTTTCCTTTATATATCCGGTGTCCTCTTAGACCGAGACATTCTTTCATTGTAATTATTAGCTAGTTATTATGTCCTAGTAGTAGTCCATAGTCTATAAGTTGTATTTTTCCAATAAAGTTCTTTTTAAAAAGTGATTCATTGAAGAAGATTATTAAACTATATCGATACCTGAGCGCCTAATCATAAAAACTATATCATTTCCAAATTCAGCACCTTCCATAACCCGATGTCGACTTTCGTATTGTTTATATACCTTAAGTTGTATTAAATCGATACCTGAGTGCGTAATCCGAAAATCGACATAACTTTCAAATTCAGTACCTCAAATAAACTATGAGTGGACCCCAGTATCGTTTATATCGCGTAAGTTGAAATAAATCGATACCTGAGCACGTAATCCAAAAATAGATATCATTTTCAAATTCAGCACCTCATATATCCTATGAGCGGACCCCAATATCGTTTATATCGCGTAAGTTAAAATAAATCGATATCTGAACATGTAATCCGAAAATCCATATCATTTTCAAGTTCAGCACCTCAAATATCTTGTTAGCGGACCCCAATATCGTTTATATCGCATATGTTGAAATAAATCAATACCTGAGCGCATAATCGAAAAATCGATATCATTTTCAAATTCAGCACTTCTAATAACCTATGAGTGGACCCCAATATCGTTTACATCGCGTATGTTGTAATAAATCGATACCTGATAACGTAATCCAAAAATCAATACCATTTTCAAATTCAGCACCACAAATATCCTAAGAGCGGACCCCAATATCGTTTGTATCGCGTAAGTTGAAATAAATCGATAACTGAGCACGTAATCCAAAAATTGATATCATTATCAAACTCAGCACCCCAAATAACCTGTGAGTAGATCCCAATATCGTTTATATAGCGTATGTTGAAATAAATCGATACCTGAGCGCGTAATCGAAAAATCGATATCATTTTCAAACTTAACGCCTCAAATAACCTATGAGGGACCCCAATATCGTTTATGTCGCGTAAGTTGAAATAAATCGATACCTGAGCGCGTAATCGAAAAATTGATATCATTTTTATAATCAGCACCCCAATTAACCTAGAAATCGACCCCAATATTGTAAATATCGGATAAGTTGTAATCGATACCTGAGCGAGCCTGACGTTTGATATCGATATTTTTTTCATTTTTAGCAGGCTTGATAATCTAATAATCAATCTTAAGATCGATATAAGGTAATTTATTATACCGTATAAGATTTCCATAAAAACGGTTAACCCAATAATGAACAACAATATAGAGAAATCCGATAAAAAAGCTAATAAATTCATCCTTAAATCAAGCTTTGACTCATTCCTTGTTATATATTAGGTATCGTTGTGATAAAGATCATATCAGGACTTTTATTTTCTGGCCCGAAATATAAAAGTCATGATATGATTTTTATTTATTTATTAGAAGTATAAAAGTCCGGATTTGACTTTTATTCTCTTTCCGAGAATATAAGATTTAATTTCAAACCCTGGAAGAAAACATTGTTTGGTATTACTTGTGGGCCAACGCTCTTGTTTCTGTATGTATTCTTTGTTAGTTATCAAACAGAGAAATTTCCGCCACAGACTTTATACAGAAATTGGTGTTTCTAAATTTATAAGTATTTCTACTTGTTTATCTATAGGAGAGTTGTCTCTTGGCCCACACAGAGTACAGTCGCATTGAGTGAGGCTCCATAGCATTTAACTTTAAAAGTGATTTGAAGTCTAAAAATAAACTAGTATTGTATGTATTAGGAGCATTAAGGACCATTTTGGATATATCATTAGTTTTATTTAGAAATTTATCTCTTTACAGTGAAAAGGCTGGTGAGTCCTGTATTTATATTCTGATTAAATTTACTTATATTTTTAATCTACTTCAAGTTGATGCCTATTAACGAGAAAAATTCGATATCCCAATTTTTCACGCCGAGAAGTAAAAGACAAAGAAGCAAGTCATCGCCAGAACTCTGTAATAAGGAAAAGGAGGTAAAGAGATCAAAGTTCAAAATGACTGACTCGCGAAAAACGGCAGAAACCTCAGCTAATTTTTTACAAGAAATCTCCGATCTATTGGATCGTAAATTGGATGAAAAATTCGAAAATCTCGCCACTAAACTGGACCTGATTGAATTGGAGAAAAAAATTAAAGATTATGCGAAAGAAAATTTGAGGCTTAAGCAGGAAATAGAAATAGTTTGAAAAGAAAATTTGGGAATAAAACAGAAGATTGAAAATTTGGAGAATAGATTTCGTCAGAAAAATTTGGTATTCAAGGGATTGAATATTGAAAATAACAATGAGGCCCCGAATATTGTTGTAGATGTATGCAAAAATGTTTTAGGAATAGATGAAGTTAAAATTAATGAAACTTACTTATTAGGATCCCCAAAATTAAAACACAGACCTCTGTTGGTAGAATTCCAAACAAAGGTAGATGTAACAAAAATATTACGTAATAGTAAAAAATTAAAAAACGGTGGTATCAACATATCCAGAGATCCCACATTAAGCCGTTGAACGAAGCAGTCCAAGTTGCTATTAATTAGAAGAGAAAGTAGGAGTAAAGGAAAAAAAGATTTTAGAATTTAAGTAAGGGGTGATAAACTTTTATTGATGGATACAATTTTTACGTGGAAGAAGGTTTGTAGCAAGACGGCAGTGATGCACTGGGCACACTCGAAGCACTGACTGGTGTGGAATTATCTCAGCTGGTGGCTAGGCTTCGCAGTGGCAGGGGATTAGAGGACGACAACAAACAACACAAAGCAGTTCATAAACATTTATCAGTAGAGTCTGTCTGCCAAGGTTTACATGAAAATATAACTAACATTAAAGAAAGTGAGGTAAAACTTTTAAATTATAATATAGCTGGATTAAAGAATAAAATTTGTAAGTTGGAATTTTTTAGTTTTGTAAAACAATATGATATTTTTTGTATGTTTGAGACCTTTATAATTGAAAAGGATTTTTTGAATTATGAATATTTCTTTAACGGATATGAACTAAGTTGGGTTAGTGCCTTAAAAGAATCGAAGTACAGTTGGCCTCTGACTTACATAGAGTGCAGTTGTATAGTATTGTGAAGAGTGAAGCGATTGTTATTATTTTTTTTTTTTTGACTACTTTAATTCGTTTTTATTTATTATAATTTTTATTTAATGAAAGGAGGAGATGTAGTTAATTCGCCAGGTGCATCTAAACCACTCCAACCCACTTCTGCAATTAATGAAAATACGTCCACGGAAGGAGATAAAAATTAAAAAAAGCGGTATTACGAGGGCTCTCCTCAAAATCAATCTCCAGTTAAAAAGATGGGGAAATACTATCAGGATATCGCCCCGATTTCGGTAAGTAACAGATTTAATGTACTTAGTGAGACTGAACTTTCATCGAATAATCCGGAGGCTTCGAATCAGACCTCTAACAATGAAAATAAAAATTTACAAAATTCTCCTAAAATTCCCCCAATATATCTACACAAAGTAAACAATTATCATCTCCTCTTAAATGATCTAAAGGCTTTATGTATAGAACCTTTCACAACTAAATTAACCGGCAATAGCACGAAAATAATGTTATCACCAATCGACGATTATAGAACGATGACAAAATACTATGACAAAGAAAAAATAGAATACCATACGTTTTCCACGGACAAAACAAGCAACTAAATGTCATAATACGAGGTATTCCTTATACAATTACTGATGAAGAGCTAAAGGCCGAATTATGTAGTAAAAAATTCGAAGTAACACATGTTTCTAGAATTTTAAATAAAGATAAAAAGCCTACCCCTCTTTATTCTGTATCACTCGTAAACAATGACCAGGCTAGCAACATTTTTAAAATTTATAATTTATTTTACGCAATAGTATTTGTTGAGCCAAAACATAAAAATAATAATATCCCAATGTGTACCAACTGTCAAACGTATGGGCACACTAAAAATTATTGTCATTTGGAGCCTAGATATGTTAAATGCAAGGAAAACCACCATTTTTCTAAATGCCCTTTAAAATTCACAAATAAGCCGTACTGCGTAAACTGTAAACAACCTCACGCGGCTAGTTACAAAGGCTGTCCTCACTATCAAGCAATAAAAAATAAAATAAACTCACCTGGTAAAAATGAGAATAGCAATACGACGACAGAAACTAAAAAACCAGCAGCTAGGAAATTCTCGCCGAATCTCACATTTGCCTCTGCCGCTAGTCCAGCTCAATCAACTCAACAACAAACAAACCCATTTGAATCAAACAATGACATCTTATCAACTATTACGAAAATAGTTTTAGAAGCAATTAAACCGTATTCACAACAAATTATGTCACATTTAAGTTCACTAGTTACACCGTTCTTCACAACTGGGCCTTAAAGTAAACAATAACCTATCTACTGTTATTAATCCTATCATAACTAGCTACATAGTATCCAACTATTTTTATTTGATATACGTTTATAACAAACCTTTTTTAATATCTTATAATACATCATGGTTTGTGAACTAAGGAAATTAAAACTATAAAATTGGAGTGCGAATGGCATATCCTCCCAAAGAAATGAATTTCAAATTATCCTGGAATCTAATTCTATTGATATAGCCTGCATAACAGTGACACATCTATCACAAAACGTTAAATTCAAAATTCGAGGTTATAGAATCTTACGTAATGATAGAGATAGTTCGACTTCAGGAGATGTTGCCTTGATAATTAAGAATAATATTAGTTTCACCGAAAATATTATTTCAAATATTTCTAACATCGAAGCTATATCAATCCGTTTAAACTCATCCCCCCCTATAATCATCACAGCGGCTTATAGGCCACCAAAGAAAAAACTTCAAGAAGAAGAAATTTTAAATCTTTTACCACCAGACGACCATACATTAGTTTTAGGAGACATAAACTGTAAAAATATATATTGGAGTTGCCGTAAATCAAATTCTTCAGGAAATGCTTTGTTAGAAATCTGTACAAGGCACAATATACAAATTCACGCACCTCCCGAACCTACTTTTTATAGACCAGGATCTTCACCCGATATATTAGATATTATTTTAGCGAAAGATATTAGAATTCCTATATCATCCCAGATAATCTCCGCTCTGAACTCGGACCACGTCCCAGTTTTGATCAAGCTTTCAACTGAAATTCATGAAATGCCTCGGCGGAAAACCCTAATTAATGGAGTGATTGACTGGGAAACTTACAAAGCAACAGTTGATGAGAAGATTGTTTTAAAAAAAGATTATCCCAACGCTCTAGAAATAGATAATTGTATAAAGAATTTTAATGAAACCATCTCAACTAGCTTACTCGAAGCAACTATAAGACCATTTAACTTAAGAAAGAAAATATTTTCAAATAGTTGCTGTTTCAACACCCAATACGTCTCACGTTATCGACGTGTAAAGGGAAGGTTGACAAGAAATAATTAAAAATTGAAGAAACAGTAAAGTCAGTTCTGCCGGAGTGCGGTGGTTGACAAAATAAGGTTTCTAAAATAAATTGTAAATAAATCAAGAACATACATAACATATATTAATAATCAATGCAAATACAAAATAAAAGATAGATAAAAGTTGCCAGATAAATTTAAATATGATAATGAAAAGAAGTATAAATTAAAATTATTCCATAAGAGATTTAACCTTAACAACAAAAAATGAACATGTGACAAAATTATAGGGTACTAATTCATTTATAATTAAATTAACGTTAAGCTAACTTCAATGCTGTAATAATTTAACATTTTTGCTAACTAAAAGTTTTAATTAATGTTCCTTGTGTAACTATTTTAGATATGAAACACAAATCATGCCTTTTTCGGAATCGTTATTATAACGATTTTATAAACTTAATTTTATGCGCATAAATACTAAAGTTTTTATTATGTTGATGTTCGTACGTACCAAAAGCAATTTTATTGAAAATTAAAGAGAAAAACCTTGCCAGGAGACAGTGGATGCGTAGCAAAGACCCTGTTTATAAAAAGAAATGGAACTATCTCAAACATGCAGTAAAAAGAGAGCTGGACGAATTGGCGATTACAAATTATCAGAAGTATGTGGAAGACTTAGATCCAAGGGACCAATCCGTCTGGAAGGCTACTAGGCGACTTTTACAAAAATTTGACCCAGTCCCTATCCTAACTGAGAAAGATGTAGTCATCACTAGAGACGAAGACAAAGCAGAGGCATTTGCTGACTACTTCGAATCGACATTCTCCAACCCTTCGTGTGGGAGCTGTCAGTCTAATGTCGATGTTAAAGAATATTTGACGACTCCAAAACCTACTGTACAACTCCCATTGGAATATAAAAGACCTAAAGAAATCGAGGAGATAATTAATAGGCTAAAGGCATGATCTGATTCCATCGATTGCTATTAAAAAATTGCCTAGGAAAGCTAAAGTTCTTTTAACCTCAATTTGTAACAGTTGCCTGCGTTCAGGATATTTTCCTGAATTTTGGAAAAAAGCCGACCTAGTCTTCATCCATAAACCAGCTAAAAACGCCAAATTAATCAACAGCTACAGACCCATTAGTCTCTTACCAATTCTTGGGAAAGTGCTTGAAACGGTGATAAAAAGGTGGCTTTCATCTTTCTTTGAATCCAATAATATCATTCCAGACTTTCAGTTTGGATTTCAATCCTTTCATTCAACTTCTCACCAATTATTGAGGCTTTCTCAATCAGTGATCAACGGGTTCGAAATGAAAAAACACACACTGGTTGCATTATTGGATTTTCAGCAAGCCTTCGACAAGATTTGGCATACTGGTCTTTTATATAAACTGAAAAAAGTGGATGCCCCAAAATATCTTTTTAATATCATAGCTTCATTTCTTCACGATCGGGCATTTACAGTTAAAATAAATAATATCAATTCATCCGTAAGACAGATTCAGGCCGGCACTCCACAAGGATCAGTTCTCTCTCCCCTGCTGTTTAAATTCTACGTCCACGACAGAGTCCAATCCACCTCAACTTCCATAGCCATGTTTGCCGATGACACCGCTATTTTCTCTCAACACCAAGACATCATCATAGCCCATTTTGAAAAGCATTTTAACTTAATTTCTTTTTTAAGCATTTAAAAATATTTCACGAAATGGAAAATTAATATCAATGCTCAAAAATGTGTGGCTAAGATCTTCACCCTTAGACGACCTAACGACCCTCCAGAATTAAATATCAACGGGAATAAGATTCCATGGAATCCCGCAGGTGAAGCAGTAAAATATTTAGGCGTACTACTGGACCGAAGGCTCACATGGAACCACCACATCAACAACAAGCTTAGGCAAGCGTATGCAAGGCTAGCAATGCTGTGTCCTATTATAAATAGAAAATCAAAACTGAAGCCACAAGTGACAATACTCTTGTACAAAACTATCTTACGTCCACTATTTATGTATGGTTGCGAAGTATGGGGTGCTGCATCATGTTTAAAACACAAAAGGGTTGAAACATTCCAAAACAAGATTTTAAGAATCGCAGTAGACGCCCCATGGTTTATCAGAAATGAACAACTCCACCGAGAACTTCAGGTAGAACACATAGATGAGTTTATAAAAAATCGATTCAGAAAGTTTCACTCCCAGCTGCCGTCTGTTAAGAGAACTGTTGCCTTCAACCTTGGGAAACCAACAACGTCCCGTAGGCTAAAACCAAGTCTTTTACAAGTCATTCTTTTATAGCACGTGCATATTTACTTTATTATTATAATTATTTATTTATTTTTTCTCTTTCTACTTAATATACATTTATTTCATAGTTATAGTATGTTTAATGTTTTACTTCTATTTCTTGTCGATGTATTATAAATTTGCTCAGTTAAGGGTGTCTCCTGCGTGAGACCATTCCCTAACATATCCAACTGTTAAACTTTGTATATAATTGTTATATAAACCCATTTATGGCTTTCAGAAGCCGAGCTGGAATAAATAAAGATTAAAAAAGAAAATAAAGAAATCGAAGTACGTTAGAGCTAGAGGGGGGGGGGGGGCAGTGTTTGGTATTAAATCGCATTTATTATATGAAGGATTTAGTTTTCAACAGATTGAAAATATGAATGTAATAATATATATAGGGAAGAATATTCGTACTTGAATTATACCAGTTTATGTTACTATAGAAAATTGGAGACAGGAGTTTATAAATATTAGAAATTTATTTGAGAACTATTGTTTTAGTAATTTCGTTTTGATCGGGGACTGTAATGTAAGAATCGGTGAAAATCAAAATTTTCCAGATGAAATGTTTAATAATAAATTTAACATAAGTTCTTCGAGAAAATCGAAAGACATTGTGACTAATGCCAAGGGGTTATTTTTCCTCGAACTATGCGCGGACTATAATTTGATTATTTTAAACGGTAGGACGGAAGGCGATCGAAATGGAGAATGGACATAGATAGGAGGCAATGCTAGTTCGGTGATAGATTTTTGCGCTGTCTTTAATGGGTTTCTTGAATTTATTAAAGATTTTAAAATTAAACCGGAAATTTTTAGTGACCATATGCCGTTAAATTTGTCGCTTAATATAGAAGGATCGAAAAGTATTGAAACACTACCGCTGTTACCTAAATTAAAATGGACTACGTTTGATTGTACGGAATTTCAAAATAAAATAGCTAAAATTGATTTAAAGGCTCCAGATGAACCCCAAAAAGCTGTTGATTATTTTATTGCTGTTATTAAAAATGCTGCCTACCTTGGGAAATTCAATAAAAAGAATAAACATCGATTTAAAGAAAAATGGTTTGATTTCCAATGCGTGAAACAGAAAAAAAGCATTCGCTCTATTAAATCTTTACAGAAACAGTGAGTGCGATTACATCAGAAAACTTTATATAAACAAAAATAAGGAGTATAAAGAGCTATGTAATTAAAAAAAAACGCGAATTTTATATGGGATTAGCAGATAAGTTTAAAAATATGAAAGATTCCAAGGGTATTTGGGACTTGGTAATTATGATGAAAAAAAAGAAATTTATTGCAAGTTCGGATATTAGAACTGAGCAGTGGTTTGAGTATTTTAATAGTTCGTTAAACCTATCCATAATAGTTCCAAAAATGGTATATGTCTCACCATACATTGTAAACCATACTCTAAATGATAACTTCGAATTCCATGAACTAAATAATATCGTCAGAAAAGCAAAAAATGGGAAGGCACCCGGTTTAGATAGGTTTCCATACGAATTTTTCAAGCATTGTCCTAATGGTTTCCTAGCGATTCTTTTAAACCTGTATAATTTTATTTATGAAAATTCCAATATACCCGAAAGTTTTGCCAAGGGGAATATCCTTTTCAGATTGTATTGCCAAGCTATTCACCGGAATGTTTTTATTAAGACTGGAACTGTGGATAGAGGAAAACAAAGTATTACATGAATGCCAGGCGGGATTTCGAAGGGAGTATTCAACTGTGGACAATATTTTTAATTTGTTGAATATTATCAAAATTCAAACAAGTAGAAAGCGACACAAATTATATTGTCTTTTTATTGATTTTAAAGCAGCATTTGATTCGCCAGATCGAAATGCTTTGTTTTATAAACTATATACATTGGGCCTATCCAGTAAATTTATTAATGCGATCCGAGGTCTACATAAGAGTACCATGTCATGTGTTTGGACCAATGGGGGTACAACTGATAATTTTGAAACAACTGTAGGATTGAGGCAGGGTTGTCTTCTCTCCCCTATTCTATTTTCGCTGTTTATTAATGACATTTCCGAATTCATTGGTGGTGGTATCACAGTAAGAGGTAAAAACATTCGCTGCTTATTGTATGCGGATGATATAGTTTTGCTGGCTCCAGAGCCTACGGTTCTTCAAATGATGATAGACAGGGTTGCGGAATATAGCAGATTGTGGAATTTAACAGTAAATCTACAAAAAACAAAAATTATGATATTCAGAAATGGAGGAAAATTGAGTAAGACCGAAAAATGGAAAATGGAAGGAACACGTTTAGAAGTGGTAAATTATTACAATTATCTGGGAATAGGGCTTACTCCGCTTTGTAATTTAAAAAGTCATTTATTAGATAAGTTAAATACGTCAAAATTTGCAGTTAACACAATTTAAAATAGTATTCTTAATAAAAATGAAATACCATTACAGTATCTAAAAAGTTTAATGTGTATAACGCAGCAGTTCGGTCTATTATTTGCTACGCATGTCAAGTCTGGGGCTATCAGAGTTATGAAGAAGTAGAAAAATTAAACAGGTTTTTCATAAAATAGTTGTTCTCCCTGATGCACACTACCGCAAACTAAAGTCGCGCCGCGGTTCAGCCGTTCATGGGACCCAATGTACTTCGTCTGCCCATTCATTCCATTATCAGCTCCCGAACATTGAGATTCCGACATTTAAAAGGGATCTATCTACCTGGACGCATTTTCGAGACAGATTCATCTCGTTGGTCCACAACAACTCTGAAATATCGCCGGTGAGCAAAATGCACTACTTAAAGAATGCGCTTGCGGGCTAACCCCTCTCACTGATATCGGGCCTCACGTTCGATGCAAGTTCTTATCAGCTGGCATGGGACAGTCTATTGCGCGAATACGACAACCCGCGCGTTCTCCCATCGCGATGTCTCCAAAAAATAATAAACCACAAGTGCCCTAATTCAGGTGGGGAATACGCTATGCACGCCTCATACATCGCCGAAGTAGGAGAGAGCATAGAAACATTCCGCGTTTTGGCTCTAGAAAATGACGCTGACGCCATATTGTCAATCCTAGCCCTTCTAGCGATGGACCCGAGCACAAGACGCCAATTCGAGCACGCGCATGCGTGAACTAACTTCCCCTCGGCTGACGAGGTTGTGGCATTTGTTAGACAAAAGATGATGGCTTGCAAAATGTCTAACGAACTCCAAACGTTCGCACCTAGTGACACACCGCGCGGCAAGCCTTCTGATAGGAAGAAATTAGGGATCTCCCTGGTTACCGTCGAGCAAAATCCCGGATCTGTTACCGGCTCATCAAGATCTCCACCTAAGAGTCGCAATTCACCCAAGGTATCCCGGAGGCGTTCAGAAAGTTGCCAAACGAACGAAACCCTGCGTAGGAATTCCCTGTCGCCAAACAAGGAGCTCTGTCCCCACTGCGAGGGCAGTCACAGCCTGTTTCGGTGTTACAAATTATACTACTTACTAATACTAGCATTGGGTCCCAAAGAGCGCCAAGATTTTGTTATATTCGCCAAGCTATGCCTTAACTGCCTTAGATCTCAGTGCAAATGCACACTTACGTGCATTATCTGCAAGAAAGGCCACCACAGTTTGTTACACACTGATGAACCGCTCAATATAAAAGGCTTTAAAGGTACCGGGGAGACGTTCGATTTTGTCGGTCATACCCGTGAAACGGTAACGCCGAGTGGCTCCCCTGTGAGGTGATAATGGGCACCACCTGCGCCATATTGCAGGGACCACGACATTCCGTATCAGCGCGACTTCTTCTCGACTCAGGGAGCCAATACACATTTGTCACCTCAGAAGTGGCCTCCCGTATTGGCAGGAGCTCCATACAGCCATTTTACGGCAAAATCTCGGGTTTAGGAGGCGCGTCTGTAGGAAGCATAAAAGGTTGGATCACTTTACGGGTCCTCTTTACGCTCGGGGACCAAACAAACTTTAAGGTTCTTGCGCTGGTTGTTGACAAGATAACCTCAGACACACCTAGGCATCCCGTACCCAATGCATTATATCAAAGGATATCGCATCACGTCTTGGCTGACCCGACGTTTGGGGTCCCAGGGCCCATCGACATGCTAGTCGGTATTGATCTTTACCCACGCCTAATCAACGGTGCTCCCTCCAAGGCTTCGGGTGATGATCACCCATACCTTCTCCCCACAGTCCTGGGCAACGTCATCGTGGGGAGTTACATTGGTAAGGGTCCTCCCACTGGTACCTCCCTGCTTTTACAGGACGATGCCACCATAGCGGAGCAGCTTCGGGCCTTCTGGGAAATAGAAGAGCCCGGTTCCGCCGACCGTAGGCACCCCGAGGACGTCTTTTGCGAGGATTTATTCGTGAAAACGCACACTCGCACAAGTGACGGAAGGTATGTCCTAAGATTGCCAAAAAGAGATGCAACGGCCGAACCCGATCCCAACCGCCAGATAGCCTTCCGACGACGACTTCAGGCCATGTACACTAAATTTATGACGGAGTATGAGCAGCTTGGCCACATGTCCGTCGCCCGCTCCCCTTCCCGTTACGTGTTACCTCACCATGGAATTTGGCAGATTAAACCCCAAGAAACTAAACTCCGGGTCGTGTTTGACGCATCGAACAGCTCGGGAGCAAGGAGCCTCAACGACATTCTCATGTCTGGCCCCAAGCTCCAGCAAGATCTTGCCGACATCTTGCCACGTTTCAGGCTGTATCCCATCGCCTTGACCGGTGACTTAGTCAAAATGTACCGTCAGATACAAGTATGCCCCGAAGACAGACATCTTTTGGAGAAGAGAACCATCACAACCCGTCATTGAGTATGAGCTGAACACAGTCACATACGGCGTAAACGCAAGCGTCTTTCAAGTAATTCGCACGGTTCAGCGATTACGCGATGACGAAGGGGCGCGTTTCCCCCTAGCAGCCGCTCGACTCAGGAATTCTATTTATGTCGACGACGTTGTATCAGGTGCAAATTCCGTAAAGGAAGCCATGGAACTTAAGGCGCAATTCATTAGTTTGTTCCGTTGCGGAGGATTGAGATCAGTAAATGGGCGTCCAATGCGCCCGATCTCCTCCCTCAGTCGGACGACCCTCAACCCATTCAGCCAATGCCCCAGGTAGGTAGTTACTTCGTCAAGATCCTTGGCCTCGTTTGGTCACCTGAGCATGACATTTTTACTTTCTCGGTACAGGATCCGCTGCACGCGGCCACCAAGCGAGTCGTCCTATCCCATATCGCGCGGATATTCGACCCTCTCGGGTTTTCGGCGCCTATTATATTCCTCGCCAAAACCTTGCTCCAGCAGATCTGGTGTCACAGCCTAGATTGGGATGAACCCCTTCCGGATGACCTTCATTCCAAGTGGGTTTCATTGATCGAAAATGGTCGTCCTTGGGTCGCGTTAGGATCCCGAGGTATGTTTTTGCCGCTCGTTCCCGCTTACAATTCATAGGGTTCTCGGATGCCTCATCTAAAGGGTACGCAGCCACTGTTTACGCCCGCGTGTTAAGGTCAAAAGGAGGTGTTCTTTCCTACTTGTTTAAATCCAAAACAAAGGTTGCGCCCTCAAAGTTTAAATCCATTGCGCAGCTTGAGCTTTGCGGCGTCCTATTACTGGAGAGGGTTATGTTTTCGATTACCATTGAGACTTCCCTTCCACATTTATATTACACTGATTCAGCGGTGGTTCTGGCTTGGTTGCGGACGCCGGTGTACAATCTAAAAGTTTTTGAGGCGAACAGGGTTTCCGCCATACTCAAGACATCCGACTGCGATCAATGGCGGTACGTAAGGTCCGAAGAAAACCCAGCTGACATAGCATCTCGAAGTTGTACTCCTTCCGAGCTTACCGAATGCCATTTTTGGTTCCATGGGCCTCCCTGGTTAAGCGAAAGCACGCTTCCGTTTTTTGAGTTCGGCCATCTGGGTCGGGAGGATGCGGAGTCTGGAATAACCCAGATATCTCGCTCAGCTCAAGGATCTTACGATGACCCGTGGATGGACCGGTTTTTGTCTTTGCAGCGATTGATTCGAGTCACAGCTCTTATTCTTCGTCTTGCCAGACATGCCCGATCTCGTTCCATCGGGCTATCCGGACCTATCCTGGCTCAGGAATACTCCCAGGCTCTCCTAACGTGTGTTCGAATTGTGCAGCATACCTCATTGCCTTCCAATATGTCCGCCGCTTCCGCGCCCAGGGAGTATCGGCAGCTGAATCCCTTCGTCGATGAGGTTGGTTTGATCAGGGTGGGCGGCATGATCCGTCACTCTGATGCGAGTTACGACCAGAAGCACCCTCTTCTGCTTCCTAGTAATCACATTTTGACGCGTCTGATCGTGGATGATCTGCATGCTCGACACTTCTACGCTGGTC
Source organism: Aelia acuminata (assembly GCA_911387785.2). Lineage (NCBI taxonomy): Eukaryota > Metazoa > Arthropoda > Insecta > Hemiptera > Pentatomidae > Aelia > Aelia acuminata. Next base: position 84,594,983 of record OU426980.1, read on the forward strand.
CGACCTTGGTCTTGTCATTGCTTCCAGGCCGCTGGGTAATTAAGGCTCTGAAGGTGATAAAGAGCCGCATTTATCGGTGCATCCGGTGCAGGATTCAACGGGCTAAACCAAAAACTCCCTTCATGGGTGACCTCCCTAGCTCCAAATTTGAACAGCGCCGCGCATTCCTACAGGGCGGCGTGGATTATGCTGGCCCTCTATTAATAAAGGTATCCCACCGTCGGAAGGCTGCCATGGACAAGGCCTACTTTGGCATTTTTATGTGCATGGCCACCAAGGCCATCCACCTTGAGCTGATCTCCTCTTTAGCAACAGACGCCTTCCTGGCCACGTTGGACCGTTTTGTGGCTCGTCGGGGTCTGCCTCGATGTATTCACTCCGATAACGGAACCAACTTTGTTGGGGCCTCGAAGGTTTTGAGGGATCTCTTTGTTTTCCTTAGGAGCAATAGGGACCACATAGTTGAGCATCTGGCTACAAAGAATGTGGAATGGCTATTCGTCCCGCCCCGCGCTCCTAACTTCGGCGGGCTATGGGAAGCCGGCGTTAAGTCCGTTAAGAGTTTGCTCACGAGCGTGGTCGGTAAACAGCCGCTAACGTTCGAAGAACTTAACACCATCCTCGTCCGTGTGGAAGGCGTTTTGAATTCCCGACCATTGTGCCAATTGCGCGACGACGCCGGGAGTTTCGACTACCTGTCGCCGGGTCATTTTCTGATTGGAGCACCGTTGAATGCCATTCCCCTCGATCTTGAAGCGTTCCCATGCTCGAAACTGACATTGGGGCGTTGGCAGAGGGATTATTTGCACCAACTCCAACAGAGGACAAAATGGTCCGAGGATCGTCCAGGGTTATCTGTTGGCGATCTAGTAATATTGATTGAGGACCGCAACTCCCCTGGTACGTGGCCAGTCGCCCGGGTTTTCCCCGGCAAGGACGGAGTGGTCAGGGTGGTTTCGGTTCGCACTCCCTCGGGCAAGATCTTCAAGCGCCCCTCATCTTCCTTGGTACCGCTGTTTCCAGAGTAGGAAGCTTGATCTTGTGCTCAGAGTCTTAGAACGAATACGATACCTCAACCGGCTAAGATTTCCATTATGATTCATTGATATTCTCGCGCCATTTATAATTCCTATTTGTTTATTTTGCAATGCTTGTATTGATTCATATATATTATTTATTCATTATCTTATTTATTTATATCTATAATTAGATTTAGTATTCAAATATGTTATCGCCCTGTTCTTGGTAATTACTTATTGTACAGTATTTATTAGTTACATGTTGAAGATTTGTTGTAATTGGTTGAAATCTTTAATGCCTCATTATGCATGCCTCGCATTAAGAATTATTCATAGATTGTTGGCATCTGCTGTTTTATGTAAATTTAAATGCTGGAAATTTGTTTGATTCCTGAATACGTACCACACCTCATCCGCTCTTATTTCGTAAATCTGGCTGAACCAAATTTAGGTGGGCGGTATGTTGGATTTACACAAATAAATCCAAGGTTTATAATGTATAAAAAATATATTGATCATCGGAGGGGCCCCTTTACTACGAATACCCCCCTACGGGTCGCCCCGTCAACGCCTAAGCAGGCCCATGCGTGGCCACCCCCTCTCTTTAAGCATGGACCTTAGCCGTCCCCACGATGACGAGATGGGACTCTGACTGCTGCCAGCAAGGGAGAAAGACACGGCCTATCGGCATCCACTTAAGAGGACCTCCAGTCGCACACCACGGCTTACCGCCAGCGACGCGAGCACACGGATACTCGAACCAGCCCATCGCTAGGAGAGCCCCAGCAGGGCGGAATAAGGAGAACAGGACCCCCCGAGATCCGTAAATATAATTATTAACAATAATGCCCCTTCAGCGATTTAAACTGTGAATAAAGGGAGTTTATAAATAGCAGCTTATTCATTCAATAAAACCCTCACCAAAATCATAGAATTTAAAATATCGAGAAAAGGGCTCCTGGCCATATGGCATGTGTCAGGCCCCCAGTATCGAACAATTATTATTTATTTACTAGCTGTATATCCCGGTTTCATCCGAGGAATTTCATTTTTCTTATAAACGTGAACAATTCTATAAACACAAATCACAACAAAAATAGCTCTAATAGATTATTATTCCAAAGCTTTACGATATACTATATTTTTGTTTTACCCTCTGGGACTTATATAATTAGGTCTTTAGATGAACCTACTCTAGAGCATGCAACCTAAAGCTGACCATGAGAAAAACATGGGGATTCCGAATTGATACCAGCTACCCTCAGTGATTGCCCTTGAGCTTTATTTATAGTCATTGTCAATGCGACCCGAACTGGGCTGGGAATTATACTCCTTTGAAATCAAAGGGCATATCACTGGGGACAATGGGGATTCTAGGCATGGAAAGCCGTAAGGGCAGATGGGGATGAGCAAGGAGGTGATACATTTCAATTAACCATATAAACAGTCCTCCGGGTAGTTTCGATAAATCAATCAGGTACCAAATATCAAAGAACAAAGAAAAAATCCAGTCGCAAAAAACAATAAGAAAAGCGTGAGTCAAGAAAAGTTCGTTAGGACAGAAGAGAGAGCCAGGAGCGAGAAGTGAGTAGCAGGGAGACGCTCACTCGACGTCCAATAACTCGAAAAGGACTCATCGTTCAGCCTTAAAACGTGGACCCCGGTCCATTACCGAGCCTTGTTGGCCTCTTCAAAATCTATAAAACACTTTTTTCGACTCAAACGGTCGATTTCGTAAAAACCTAACGTAAAGCGAGATCATAACGATTTTTATAACAATAAAGAATATACCCAGAGATTGGCTGAAATTATGCAATTTTAATATGGACAGGTGTTCGCACCTGGTATGAAAGAACCACTGAGCGAAATTTTGAGAATTTAGGACAAACGGTATAGATTTCTATAAAGAACAAACAGAATTTCATCTTTATTTACATAGATTATAGCTGTATATATATCCCGGTTTCACCTGGGGAATTTCATTTTTCTAATGAAACGGCCGATTTCGTAAAAAACTATTGTAAAGCGAGATAATTACGATTTTTAGAACAATAAAGAATATCAGCTGAAGATCGGCTGAAGTTATGCAATTTTAATATGGACAGGTGTTCGAACCTGGTATGAAAACCTGGTATGAACCACTGAGCAAAATTTGGAGAATTTAATACCAACGGTATGAATTTCTATAAAGAACAAACAAACGAACAGAATTTCGTCATTATAATTAATTATAATTAAATTGCTAATTAATGTATATTACTTAAGGGGAAATCGTTAGTGATCGCTTTTCTTTTGTTATATTTGATAAATGGTTTGTCAATTCTTGCTGATTAATTCGTTAAGGGTTCTTGATAAATATTGTTTCCTTTTTAAAACGCCCTGGAGACAAAATTCTGAAAATATATTCTTTTCAACAATGAAGAGAACACGAAATTCCCCAATGATATTTTTTTCATTAAAAAAATATGTTGACGACCTCCTACTGATTCCCAATCCCAACGTTATTACTGTTATTCTCACCGCCTTCAACTCCTACCATCCACGTCTTCGTTTCACTATTGAATTGGAAACCAATTGTACCCTTCCATTCCTAGACATTTCCATCACTAGAAACCCTGACAAATCCATATTCACTGATTGGTACACCAAATCCACTTATTCTGGCCGACTTCTAAACTATTTTTCCCAACATCCACATAACCAAAAAATCAACATCGCAAAAAACCTTATCCATCGTAGCCTGACCTTGTCCGATCCACAATTTCATGGTCATAAAAAAACCCCGCCTGAAAAATATCTTAAAATCTAATGACTTTCCGGAGGACTTAATAAAAACACTGATTAATAATAATCCTAAAACAATAATCACAATTTTTCTAACAACTCTTCACAACCTCTGATCTCTACTTTCCATTTTAGATCACTCCCATATATACCCATTCTCTCCAATAAAATTAAAAAATCCTTCTCATTTTTCCCACACATACGCCTAGTATTAGAAAATAACAACAAATTAAAAAACCTCTATATCAAACTAAAAGACCCAGTACCACTCCTAGACAAGTATAATATAGTTTATCGTATCCAGTGCTCCACGCTTAATTGCAACAGTTGCTATATCGGTGAAACCAAAAATTACTTTTAAAAACGTATTTACCAACATAAATACAGTATTTCCACGCGTAATTTATCAACGTCTAAATTAGCAGAACATGCCATTGCCCACAACCATTCCTTTGATTAGCATATTAGCTACTATACCAAACCATGATAAACTACTCCTCTCAGAATCCATATTCATCCATTTGGAAAAAAATTACCCTGTAAATCATAAAACAGGGAAAGAGATAATTTCATCCACTTACTCTAACATCCTCAAATCCTAGTTTGGATTTCATAGGTACCCGCAATTATCAATGTACCTCTGTATTATTATTATCTTTAGTATCATATAACTTCCTTCTATATATTTTTTCAATTTTTTATGCATTGTTACCTTATGTATTGTCTCAATTTTGTGTTATTATTGAGTCCAGACATAACAATTTGTATACAGTATCATCTATTTTGTTAGTTCTTAATATTTTATTTACACTTAGTTGTCATGTAGCCTTTCACTTCAAAAGCGTTGGGTTTCCCCGTAATAAGCCTTTGAAGTCGACAAACTAACACCCTACCACTGTGGCCATATTCCGGACTGAACTTTGTGTGTCAGTGTTGTGATTAACCTCTTTGGTATTATGCTCTTGTGAACATTTATATTTATTCATATTTTCTGTTAAAAATAATATCCACTATGCAAGAACTATTTTATTATATTTTTATGTTATTAAATTAGCAATGTAACTATCACTAGTTATTATAACCCATAAATATTATGTTTGATATTATAACCACTGGTTAGGGACTGTTGTGAAAACAGTCTGTGCCGCCATTACCGCTTGGGTTGTTTACAAGCTTGGTGCTCCAGTGGCGTCCTTTTACATTTCTTCTGTTGATTAACAATATATAGTGTTCTTGTTTCTAATTTGTGCTATTATTGAACCTCAAGACTTAACACATTCCATTAGAAAGAATATTGGTGACTTCCCGACGACAGAAGCTGAGGACTTTTATACCAACACAAGCTTACTACAACCTTAGAACTGTAAGTTTCTTTATAATTTTTACTGCTAAAACTCACCATGTCAAACGATAGTGCAGATGAAAATGAACAACTAGTTCAACAAACTTCTACTGATGTGGAAATTAATAAAGTGTCTATGAAAATCCCGCCATTTTCCAGAAACAAGCCAAAAATTTGGTTTTGGCAGCTTGAATCACAGTTTATCAACTGCAATATTAGATCTGAGACTACAAAATACCATTATGTTGTGGGCTCTCTGGATGCAGATGTGGCTGAGCAGATCTCAGATTTTATGGAAAAAAAATTATCTGCTACTCCATACACAGACCTAAAGAAACGGCTCATGGCAGAGTTTGAAGAAACACAGGGACGTAAGGCCAAGAAACTGTTAAATGAACTACAGTTGGGAGACAAAAAGCCATCTCACTTGCTCCGAGAAATGAGATCACTGGCAGGTAATAGTGTGAAAGATGAATTTCTGCGCTCATTATTTCTTGAGAGGCTTCCACATGCAGCCACAGTCCACAGTCCACAGCCACAGTCAATTCTCGCAGCCAGCAACAATGATAACTTAGATGAGTTAGCTACCATGGCTGATAAAATTCTGGAGGTGACATCAAGCAGTTCTGTCTATGCATGCAATACCTACCCACCTACCACAACAGAGTCCCCTCTGGACCAACGCATAACAAGGTTAGAAGAGTCATTAGTAAATTTAACCAAACATATTGCACAACTTTCTACTCGAAATAGTAATAGATCAAACTCACCCCACCCGCGCAGACGTTCCCGCTCAAAAAGTTCCAGTTCTCGTATGCCCCTCTGCTGGTACCACTACAAATTTAGAGAAAAAGCAAACAATTGTGTGCAGCCATGCAGTTTTAATCAACATAAGCCTGCGGAAAACTCCAGCCCTTCACACTGAATGCGGCAGAGTGTGATGGGAGCTCCAGGCGCCGCTTATTTGTTAGAGACCTCACTTCAAGTTTACTATTTTTAATTGATACTGGTGCAGATATTTCAGTTATCCCCCCATCACTCAATGAAAAATCAAACCCAACTAACAACCATTTGTACGCGGCGAATGGATCATTAATTAAAACATATGGGAAAAAAATTTTAAAATTAAACCTTGGACTACGCAGAGACTTCCCCTGGATTTTTACGATTGCCAATGTAACCCAACCTATTATTGGAGCTGATTTATTGGAACATTATGGACTAATAATCGATTTAAAAAGAAAACGTCTGATCGACCAGATAACTTCATTGGTAGTTTCAGGTAAAAGCTCAAATTCATTCCAATCTTCTGTCCTGCTAGTATCCCCGAGACAAAAGTATGCAGACCTACTTAAAAAATATCCAGAACTCCTTCAAGAGAAACCATCATTTCACAATAACGTCAAGAGCCATGATGTCACTCACACTATTGAGACTTCAGGACCACCCTTGTCAGCTCGACCTAGAAGACTTCCACCTGATAAGTTAGCACAGGCCAAATTTGAATTTGAACAAATGTGCGCCATGGGGATTTGTCGACCATCTAAGAGCAGTTGGGCCAGCCCACTACATATGGTACCGAAGAAAGATGGATCTTGGAGGCCTTGTGGTGATTATAGAAGGTTAAATTCAGTAACCAAGCCTGACCGATACCCTGTACCTCACCTCCATGATTTTAATTCTGAATTATTTGGAAAAAGCGTATTCAGTAAAATAGACTTAGTACGTGCTTTCCATCATATACCTGTGGCTCCTGAAGACATCCATAAAACTGCTGTAACAACACCCTTTGGTCTATTTGAATTTTTATTACTTCCATTTGGACTTAGGAATGCTGCACAATCCTTTCAGCGTTACATTCATTATGTTTTAAATGGTCTCACTTTTGTTTATGCCTATTTAGATGACCTGCTTGTTGCATCAAAAAATGAAGAAGAACATCACCAGCACTTAGAAATTCTTTTTCAAAGATTATCTCAATTTGGTATCAATATTAATATTTCAAAATGTATTTTTGCCAGTCCTGAAATTGACTTTTTGGGATATCGTGTTAATTCTTATGGCATTGCGCCACTCCCAGAACGTGTAAAAGTTATTCAAGAATATCCACTTCCTGTTTCAGTCAATGATCTTCGGCGATTCCTTGGAGTTGTAAACTTTTACAGGAGAGCACTCCCCAATACCGCTGCAACTCAACAACCTCTCTTTGATCTATGTGGAGCTGTTAAGAAACGAGACCACCGAAAGATTCAGTGGACTCCTGAAGCTGAAGCATCCTTCAACAAGCTTAAGCAAGAACTTGCCAATGCTACCTTGCTTGCTCATCCATCCTCTGATGCCCAGCTTATCCTCACGGTTGATGCATCTGACTTCGCTATGGGAGCAGCCCTACATCAGCTAATTAATAATGAATCCCAACCTCTTGGATTCTTTTCAAAGAAACTTAGCAATGCTCAGAAGAAATATAGCACATATGACCGTGAACTACTTGCAGCATATTCTGCTGTAAAATATTTTCGGCATATCTTAGAAGCACAAAATTTCATAATTTATACCGATCACAAACCTTTAACTTATGCTTTTTTACAGAATGCAAACAAAGCTTCTCCTCGCCAACTCAGACATCTGGACTACATTGGACAATTTACCACTGATATCCGCTATCTACCTGGTAAACTAAACATCCCTGCTGATGCTTGCTCTCGCATATACTCCATCCAGATACCAACTACTATTAATTTAGAAGATGTGGCTACAGCTCAAGCTGAAGATGAAGAATTACGGCATCTACAAACCTCAGAGAAATGTTCTCTGAAGTTCCAGGTGATTACTTTACCTAACGATTCTGAACTTGTCTGTGATGCTTCTACAGGTAAACTTCGACCATTCATACCCCTCTCATTTCGGAGATTGATATTTGATTCATTACACAATTTACACCATCCTGGCATCAAAGGTTCACTAGATCTAGTACAATCCAGATATGTTTGGCCATCTCTAAAAAAAGATGTAACTCTCTGGGCTCGTACTTGTGTTCCATGTCAACGTACAAAAGTATGGAAGCATACAACTTCTCAACTCGGAACCTTCAATCCAGTCGCTGCAAGATTTTCCCATATTAACATTGACTTGGTTGGTCCCCTACCACCATCTCGTGGGTTTCAATATCTATTAACCATAATAGATAGATTCTCACGTTGGACCGAAGCTGTTCCTCTCCCAGATATGACAGCTGAAACAGTTTCTACTGCCCTACTATTCCATTGGTGTGCACGTTATGGTATTCCTGACAGAATTACTACTGATAGAGGCGGTCAATTTGAATCTCAGCTTTTCTCAGAGCTGACTAAATCTTTGGGTGTAGATCACATAAAAACAACCTCATATCATCCCCAGTCAAATGGGAAGATAGAAAGGTGGCATCGCTGCTTAAAAACATCATTGAAAGCCCATTTAACTGGCGATTGGGTCTCCATTTTACCACTAGTGCTCATGGGACTCAGATCATACATTATTCCGGAAGTAAATGCATCCTCAGCTGAACTTGTTTTTGGAACACCAATTAAATTACCAGCTGATTTTTTCCAAGAGATTCAAAATAATGTGAACACCCACAACATGTTATTAAGACTCCGAGAACACTCCAGGTTGCTTCGCCCAGTTCCAACAAGTCATCGAAACTCATCTCACATATTTGTGCACCCTGAACTTTCTTCAGCTACACATGTTTTCATAAGAAATGATGCTATTCGAAAACCATTGCAAGCAACTTATAATGGACCCTTTGAAGTGTTATCTCGTTCCGAAAAATTCTTCAAGATAGCCTTACCAAGTGGACCACAGAATGTATCAGTAGATAGACTCAAACCGGCATTCCTTCTTGGCGGTTATGAAAACACTGAAGAACATCCCACTTCTTCCACAAGCTGTTCACCTCAAATTCCACCAGCTGCCGATCTTCCAACAACAATGTCTGAAGAGCATCATACTGCACCTGCTGAAGACCTATCCTTCAAGCCTCGCCACACTCGTTCTGGCCGTACTGTCCACTTTCCTACACGTTTTCTCAGGGCTATCACTGGGGAGGGAGTATGTGGCCATATTCCGGACTGAACTTTGTGTGTCAGTGTTGTGATTAACCTCTTTGGTATTATGCTCTTGTGAACATTTATATTTATTCATATTTTCTGTTAAAAATAATATCCACTATGCAAGAACTATTTTATTATATTTTTATGTTATTAAATTAGCAATGTAACTATCACTAGTTATTATAACCCATAAATATTATGTTTGATATTATAACCACTGGTTAGGGACTGTTGTGAAAACAGTCTGTGCCGCCATTACCGCTTGGGTTGTTTACAAGCTTGGTGCTCCAGTGGCGTCCTTTTACATTTCTTCTGTTGATTAACAATATATAGTGTTCTTGTTTCTAATTTGTGCTATTATTGAACCTCAAGACAACACATTCCATTAGAAAGAATACCACTACCTCTGACCTTATTTTGCCTTCAGTCTTTGTATCACTCTGGACTCAGAAGGCTCCAGACTTTATTTGATCTTGCTAACCAGCCACTTATTTTAATATTCATGTATATGCTTACCATCTTTTATCTGTTTTGTAAAGTATTCATTTCTTGACATCCTCTAGCATAGATACTCATATATTTCTTTTCTTTTAGCCCTGACGAAGAACCACAAATTGGATCGTAACGCTGGTTTTCCAAAATAAAAAAGTTTTAACTGAAAATCCTGATAATCATTTAACCTATTATAATAGTTGTAGAATATCAAATTCTGTGCAAAACGAGCTCCTTAATTTTAAAATTACCCCACTCCTGTGAACACAAAGTAATTAAAACGTGAACGTATTTAGCACCTAGTGGTCTAAATTCCGTGAAATTTTTGGAATTCCTTTTCAGTTTCTCTCATATAAATCGGCAAATACTGATCACAAAGTATTGCTTTCTTCTTAATATAAGAGTCTGTTATACTATTGCGAATAGAATGATATATTTGAAGTTTAAATCGGTTTAGTGGTTTAGCCGGGTTTGGAACATCAAAAATCTGTAGTTTTTACGATTTTGATGGAAACTGTGTTCCAACGCCTATAACTCAAAAAAATCTTGGTTATATTAAAAATGTTTTAGATAAAAGTTGCAGAGCATCAAATTCAGCATGAAACAAGCTCCGTAACATCAAAAGATATAAAGAACCCAGCTCTCTGATCCGTATAGCAGGACTAGGAGGAACACCGTTATGAACAGTCGGAGCTTGGACTCTTTACAGATTTCCAGCTTTCCCAGCAGAGTATTAGATATCTGGAACAGTACTTGATTGGCCTTCTTTACTCGGTTGAGTACCTCATGTTCGATTCTAGCATCCCTGCTGAAGATGGTGCCCAGGTATGTGTACTTGTCCACCTGCTCAAGTTGTTGCCCATCAAGTCTGAGCGCGGTCTCTTCGCTGCCTACTTGCATAACTTTACTCAACCGGATTTGTGGTGAGACCTCTTAGCTTAAGCTCCTCAAACCACTCTTCCATTGCAATGATGCAATGATGCCTAGGTTCATTTAAATGTCACCATCGTTTTGTTATAACAGAAGACTATAAAACAAATATCCAAAAATTTTATTGGATATAAAAAAACATCTGAAAAACGAATGTTAAGTTCAGGGACACTAAATGGTCAATTCATATGAGAATCACCCATATATTGATGTACTTTGTACCAAAATCGATGTTAAAACATATTTGTTTTTTTCATTGATGTTAAAAACCACTTTTTATTGTTAAAACATCGATGTTAAGAGCATACAAATTGATGTTTTTTGTCCAAATGATCGATGTAAAAACATATTTGTTTTTGTCATAACTGCGATGCTTTTTTTAAAACATCGATGTTTTTGCAAAAACAAATATGTTTTTTTTTTGTTAATGCTAAAAAAAAAAAAAATCTTACTACTAAAAACATCGATGTTAACATCGGCCCACAAACATCGATGGTCGGAAAACATCGGCTACGTAACATCGATGTTAAAAACATCGATATTTTGCCCAAAACATCGATGTTTCAGAGACATCGATGTCGCATCCCTAATTGAAATTACTAGTTGTGTACGGAAGCCTGTATTGGATGGTCTCAGAGTTAAAAATTATAGAACACCCAACGTTACTATTTATTTTTGACCCATCTGTATATAGGTGTTTGCTGTTGTGATATTTATCTAAAAATTTTTGGTATTCTAAAACATAGGTGTATTCCGGGGTAGCATTTTTCTTATATTTATTGAGCGACAAGTCTATTAGTGGTAGCTTTACAGTCCATGGTGGGTAATGATATTCATCGTTGCTTATTTGAAAATTCTTGATTTCTTCGATATATCTTCTTGCTCTTATTCCTAGTGGGGCCTGCAGTCTACGGTTTTCTGTATATTTTCTGGTATTTGGTTGAAATACATGTTTCCAAGCTGGATTCTTGTCGTTGAATTTTAGTCTTCCGATGTATCCGCAGGCGAGTTGGTGTCTCCTGACAGCCAGTGGAGCCAAGCCTGCTTCCACACATAGACTGTTCACAGGGCTAGTTCTGAAGGCGCCGGTTGCAAGACGGAGACCCGCGTGATGGACTGAGTCCAATGTGGAAAGAAGTTTAAGATTAGCCGAGGAATAGACAAAGCTGCCGTAATCCAATTTTGATCTAATTAGGCAAGTATATACTTTTAACATGCTGGATCTGTCGGCTCCACACGAGCATCCAGCTAGGACCTTCAGTATATTTAATCTCTTTACGGACTCTTCTTTCAGCCATTTAATGTGGTCTCTCCAGTCAAGTTTATAGTTAATTATCAAACCCAAGAATTTAACTTTTTGTTCAAATTTTAGTTGTATTCCTCTGAAAATCAATTCTGGAGGTGAAGTTGGTGACCTGCGTTTTGAGAAAATAACGCATTTTGTCTTTTCTGTTGAAAATCGTAAGCCAGAGTGTGTGGACCAAGTTTCTAAATTCAAAAGGCAATTTTGTATAATTTGTTTCATCCAGTTTTGATTTCGGTAGGGGAGTAACAAGGCCAAATCATCAACAAATAGGAAGGATCTGATAGGTTTGGGAATCATAGATGTAACTTTATTGATTGCGATAGCAAAAAGAGCACAGCTTAAGACGCTTCCCTGAGGTATTCCACTGTTAAGTGTTTTTACTGACGATAGATGACTGCCCACTCTAACTTGGAAGGTGCGTTCCCGTAAAAAGTTTTGGATTAGTATAAGAAGGCGGCCCTTAAATCCCCATTCATTGAGTTGTTGCAGCTCGAGATTTGGATTTAAGTTATCATAGGCCTTTTCTATGTCAAAGAAGATGCCTACGCACTCTTTCTTTTCAGAGAAGCAATCTAGTAATTCGTGCTCCAGTGTAACTAGATGATCTAAAGTGGAGCGTCCTGTTCTGAACCCACTTTGGGCTTCTGAAATTAGGTTATTTTTCTCTAATATCCATGTTAATCGTTTGAAAACCATTTTTTCCAGAAGTTTACACATACAGCTGGTCAGTGATATCGGTTGGTAGCTAGATGCAAATAATTTATTTTTACCCGGTTTTAGAATAGGGATAATAATCGCTTTCCTCCAGATGCTTGGGAAATCTCCTGTACACCAAACATGATTGTAAAGTGCAAGAAGCGCCCCCAAAGCGTGACTTGGTAGATTCTTTAACATGTCATTGTGGATCTCGTCTACTCCTGGGGTTGAAGATTTCAGCTCCTTTATGCAGGTTAAAAGTTCGGCTTTGGTGAAAGGAAGGTTGTAAGCATTATCTGATTGAATATATATGGTATCTAATTCAGTATTTTCTTGCGTTAAGTGTGGTAGGGCGGAGTGGTTATTAGAATTCTGCGAAATTTCGGCTAATAGTTTCTGATCGGTTTCTACATGTTCGTCAATTAGAAGTGTTGGTTGGTGGTCTATATAGTTACCTGTGATACTATGGATTTTTTTCCAAAACAACCTAGGTGAGGTATCAGTCGTGATCGAATTTAAAAATTGTTCCCAAGATTGCTTCTTCTTGTTTTTTATTATTTTGCGTGACATTGACCGGTATTTTTTGTATTCTATTAGATTGGATAGAGTTGGTTCTTTTTGAAAATTTTTTAGAGCTTTTCTTCTTTTCTTTATAGCTATTTTACATTCACTGTCGTACCAGGGAACATTTTTATTTTTTATTTTAGGATTTTTTATTTTATTTATTTATTTTGGGAATAAACATATTTGCTGCTGTCAAAACTGCTGAAGAAATTTGATTGTTTATTTCAGTGCTCGTATTTGATGGTGATATGTCCAATTCATTAATATTTATATGACTTTTAAATGCTGTCCAGTCAGTTTTTTCCGTGATCCATCTGGGGTGTTTTGTCTTTTGTGTATTGTCATAAGGGAGACTGATAAATATTGGGAAATGGTCGCTAGAAAATTGATCTATGGAGACTTGCCAATTTAAATGAGTGAAGATACTAGGCGAACACCAGCTAAGGTCAATGGAGGAGAAAGTATTGTAGGCCGGACTTAAATATGTTGGATCTCCCGTGTTTAAAATAATCGCGTCAGTAGAATCAATAATTCTTCGAATAATGTTCCCCCGCGAAGAGCAGTATGAGGACCCCCAGGAAGTATGGTGATCATTAATATCACTCATACATAAATAGGGTGAGGGAAGAATGTTCAAAAGATTAAGTAAATCCCTCTCTGCAAAATTTTGTGATGGAATATAAATATTGCAGAGAAAAACGGGGAACTTCAGAAAAACTTTTACGACGATTGCTTGCAAAGGAGTATTTGTTATTACTAACTCTGACACTAGGCTCTTATGAACTGCAATAAGGACACCTCCAGAAGCCCTATTACTATTTTCAAAGTAATTTCTATAGATATTGTATTGCTTCATGGTAAATTTTTTGTTTGGGAGTAACTTACTTTCTTGGATGCAGATTGCTATAGGTTGATATTTGTTAATTATTAGTTTCAATTCTTCTTGTTTGTTAATTAAACCATTGCAGTTCCATTGGATAATGTTATTTAAAAAGGTCATATTATGAGGTGAGAGTAATAGGATATAATAAGATAAATTAATAAGAAAAATAAAATTAATAAAGAAGAATAGATTAATATAAATATTGATAAAAAGTATATAAAATATTGGATTTTTAAAATAGTAATAATATTAATTAATTAGTAAAACTTGATAAAAATTATAATTTTTAATAATGACTTATAATAAGATATTCATTTTTATTTTAATTTGTCTCCATTTTTTCTTTGCTCGAATTTCGACTGGATGCTCTAATTCGAGATTTACTTCTTGTCCGTCTTTCTTTAACTAATGTCCACTCGCCCTGGAGGTCAGCTTGGTGACCGTGGGGAGAGTTAATTTCATTAGCGGACACTTTTTCCGAAGGTAAGACCTTCGGTTCCGTGGGCGCTTCAGGATTTTTGGCAGAGTTCTGCCCGGAAGGTTTAGTGGTTGAGGGGGGAGATGGGGTGGGAACCCGGGATGGGATTGAGGAAGCTGCCGAGGTGGCAGCTGAGAGAGAAGTGGCTTGAGGGAGTGGGGAAGTGGAAAGGAGAGGTAGGGTGGGGGGGAGCGTGGTGGGAGGGAGCGGGGTGGGGAGCTCCCGAATGTCATTACCATTGGGACGTCCGATATGTAAAGGTTTATTGATAGGAACTGGCACTAACGGTTTTTAAAAGTAAAATTATCATTGCTTAAATCATCTGTTTGGCAACTAACTGATTTTCTGTTTTTTAAAATATTTGAGAAACTCATTTGCATCGGGTGGAGTGATTCGTATTTTTTCTTTGCTACAAAATAAGTAATTTTTTCTCTGTCTTGAATAGCTTTGATTTATTTTTCCTTTAAGAAAACAGGACAATTTTTAGAAAATGAGTCATGCTGGCCCTGGCAGTTAACACACTTTACGGGACTATTACATTCCACTCCTTCATGTTTATTTTTACCACAAAATCTACATAGTGGTTCTTTCTTACAAACTGTTTTGGTATGACCGAATTTAAGGCACACATAACAGCGTGTTGGGTTTGAGATGAATTGTTTAACTGAAATATTATTAAAACCTATTTTTATTTCGGTGGGAATAGTGGGGTTGTTGAAGGTTATGAGGTAATTGTGGCTATTGTGTTTTTCGTTATTTTTGAAATATGTTAATCTCTTCACATCATCAACATTTTGCGATTTCAGTTCATTTTTTATTTCATCAACAGAGCAAAAATTTAGATCAGGGCACCATATAATTCCTTTGCTTTGATTCAGCCTACCATGTGCTTCTACCTTAACGGGGAGGTTATTGAGAAAATTTTCACATTTTAGAAGCTTCTCGCATTGATTTTCTGTATTAACTTCTACTAAAAGTGACCCGTCTCTTAGTTTTTTAACGATTTTAACTTCACCGATCAAACTGTTTATACTTATGTAAATGAAGAATGGAGAAACCTTTTTGAAATCGAGGGGATTTCCATCATCATCGCTACCTATTCTTCTTATAATTAAAAATCTAACACAATTTTTTGGTTTACTTTCAATGGTAACCGGGATAGTTCCTTTAAATTTAGCTTTTTTACGTTTTACGGGCGGGGATTCCGCCATGGTTATTTCTCAATTTTATAAAGAAAAATTAATTTTAATAATAAGAAAAGTTAACTAAAGATAAAAATAAAAAATAAAATAAAAAACACCTTCTGAAAAAATAATAGTAATAATAGAATAAATTAAACGAAAGGAAAATGTGACTTATCGCTTGTTGATAGTTAATCCTCAGGAGCTGACTTAACAACACGTCCGCACTCAATCAAGTATCAACACAAACTCCCGGGACGTCTCAATATTTTCCAAGATAGGGTAGGTAGAAATTCGAGGGGCTAAAAGTTGAAATAATAAGGCCTTAAAACAACTATTGGGACATTTAATTCATCCCCCAATGATTTATTTTAAAGGTATTTGTAGTCTCTTAAAATTTGTCAATTTAGGCCTCAGTTATAATATAGGGAGTTGCTAAGGCTAAATGTTGGACGTGGGCCAAAATTTCTTGATCGAATTTTATCTAAGTTTTTCTTTTAATCCTGATCCTACTGATTTCATTGCTTTCCATCACCTTCTATAAGCTTCGTCGAATTGATGGAAAGTAGGATGGTTAAAAAAGAAATGGAGACCAATTCCGGGGATACAACTTTGTTACGGAATTCATAAAACAAAACAGTTCAAGCTGAAATAAAAAATATATACTTCATCAAATTTACAATACGCCTGATAATGCTTTAACAATTAAGTGTGCTGTAATAATCTAATATTTTATATTTATATTTTATTGGTTAAACTCGGCTAAATTCGTGTCCCTCCTGCCCCCCCCCCCCGGCGGTGAGGCCCGTGCTTGTTATAAGTATTCAATTATCAAAGTCATTAGGTTTGGAAATCTTATATAAGTATCAATCAATAATTTTTTTGATAAAAAACAATTCAAGTTTATTGTTTAATTTAGGTTATTACTTTCCATTATCCCAGTATTGTTACTGCCTAAAATAAATGAATAAAAATACCAAGGATACCATATATTTTTATGAAGTAGTTTTTACTACTATATCGCTACCGGGAAGAAATAGAGCGTACTAAAGTGGTGGTTGAAACACCAAAGTTCATGGCTTAATTGTCTTCTAACTCATCAAGATGTCTTACTAATGTAAAAAAAATGTTCCTTCTCAGATAATTTTCTAATCCAGCGTTTAAAGGAGTCTATTCTAGACCAGGTCAGCTTGATTGAATCTAATAATAAAACCGCAGCTTCAGACTCCTGCTCGCTATTAAAAGATACATTAACCCTAAACGGGTCCTTTTCCGATAGCTGCACTAGTTCCTAAAACACAAACTTCCTTTATCCAGTATCTATAAAAAAGATGTGTATTATATTGTAGTGTATATATGAATAGTTTTCTATTCGTTATGCCTGTAATTTAGTGAGTTTAGAGCGCATTAAACCGCGCACAGTACATTGTTCTCGGGCACCTTCGGCTAATACAATAGAAAGACTTGCCAATGGTGCCCGAGAAAGGTGGTCTTACGCAGCTTCAGATAAGAGAATGAGAATTAATAAATCAGATATAATTCTCATTGATATTATTATTTTAAGTAGATATTATTTTAAATGAAGTAAATTGAAAATTGTTATGTAATCATAAAGTAAAGGTTATTCACATGTAGCGCTCCTGGTGGGGAACTCGTTTAAGCTCAGAGAGTGAATATACTTGGTTCTTTTATACGTTATGCTCTCTATGCCACCTTCTTGGATGACGACTTGACGACCTCCCTGACGCTAGTAAGTATACCTGAGCGGGAAGTCTTAGTAATTCAATTATAGTTTTTACTGTTTACTATATTGCATTTTAGTTTAAAGTATTAAAATATCAATTTTTTTTTTTATATGCTTCAACCTAATCTATAAGTGAAGAAAAGATCTCCGAGTCTTACCTGTTTTGTTAGGTGCTGGTCCCAAAATACATGCGATTTATTCGAATCTTTAGAAAAGAAGCAGGTACTTAACAATTTTCTTACTTTTAACTTTTAACTGTGTTGCCTGACGGGTTATCAGCCGCATTACTGTTAATATCCTCGCTTCTGTAATTAATAATTACATTTAAACTTCTTTTCTTTAGACATTGTTTTTCTGTTTTTTCCTATTTTGTAATCATTGTTTTATCAAATATTGCCTTTAATTGTAGACATTGAATGGTTGTTATTTATTATATAACTCAGTTGGGAGACAAATACATTAAATGAAAGTGATCTTTTTGAGGTTATTTTCCAACTTTTTATTTAATAATGGAATATTGATGTTTCAATGTTTGTATCGTTAATATTATTAAATTTGTAATTAAATACTATATATCTCATTTATGACTTTCGTGATATCATTTGTTTTGATTGATTTATGTTTACTACAAATATTATTTTAAGATTGATTTATTGATTGCTATTAATTGTTTATTATGTGATTGAATATCTGCACGCACTGTTTTTCGAATTTATCGCTTTAGGGGTTTATCCAAATTCATGTTGTTTTTCGTGTACCCTTATCTCAGATATCTTCTGGCACTTCTTGTATGTAGCAGTTGATCATCAGTTTTAACTTGCTCTAAAATAGCGTTCCACCCATCCATGTGACTTTAACTTTACCTGTTTTATCCCACTGCCCCAAAAATGGGGCAGTGATATAATCATGCTTTAAGTTTAATGCAAGCGATTTATTGCATTCAAAACTGGTTTCACACTATATCGGAACCACAGAGTATCGATTGTTGTGAATGCCACAGTATAACATTCCTTATGTGATTTATAGTTTTCCAATAAACACAGGATTATTAGCATGGAGTGCAATAAAAAGTAAGTAATTTTTTTTTCAAGAGCAGTGATTATTGTGTTTTAGTTTTCTGACTATAATATTTCTTTACAATGTATTTAATTATGATTAATAATACCCAGTATATCAAACATTTGTAATTTAGGGGATTTATCACAGATTTTATTGGGTGCCCATTTTTTGGGGCAGTGGGATCGGCCGGGTCCGTTTATCTGAACATTCTTTTTTTACTTTATTTTTGAGAATATTCACAGTTGAAGGAGCTGTTTCGCTAATAACTTAGTGATGAAGCATTTAGTGCAACAGTGTATATAGAGGGGCCAGATATCCACCTAAATGTTAAGAAAGAAAGAAAGAAAGTATTTTTATTCTGGGACATCTTGTCCCCTAAGAATAACAATATATGTACAGATCCAGAGTCCTTTGTCTGGCTAGTTTAGAACAAGATTGGTATAGAAATTAAAGAACTAAAATAAAATAAAAGCAAGCCTCTTAAATAAAACAAACAGCAAAAAAGAGATGAGAATATAAGTTGACTGGTTTCCAACCATTTGAACGTAAAACAACAAA
Source organism: Aelia acuminata (assembly GCA_911387785.2). Taxonomy (NCBI): domain Eukaryota; kingdom Metazoa; phylum Arthropoda; class Insecta; order Hemiptera; family Pentatomidae; genus Aelia; species Aelia acuminata. Next base: position 84,614,110 of record OU426980.1, read on the forward strand.
AGAAAAACAGAATTTTATATCCACAAACACAGATAAGTATTATAAATTATAACTGATTTCACTATTTTACATAGTTGCGGTAGTTTGAAGATTAAGGAGATGGAGAAATAATTGGGTTTTGAAAGAAGTGAGGGATGAATTTTTACGGATGGAAACGGGTAAGGAGTTCCAAAAGGAGGCTCTACGGATGATAAATGATTTTGTAAAGGAGGCAGTTCGGTAGGAAGGGATGTATAGGTTTAAAGCTTGGGATCTGGTATTTAGAGAATGTATGGAGGAACAGGGTTTAAATAAATTCAGAATATACGGAGGCTTCTTAATTCTGAACGTTCGGAAGATATATACACCATGGAAATATTGCCGCCAAAAAACTGGGTAGAGCCACTTCAATTCTGTATAGCAGCTTGAGACGTGGGAGCGCCTGGGAACACCGAAGATGAATCTAATGAAGCAATTCATCAGCCTCTTCAACCTCGTCTCGTGTAAGCCAGACAGTCCCCCGTATACAAGGCAACCTTAATCGAAATGAGGAAATATAAGAGAGGAAACTAGGAGCTGACGGGTTTTAGAGGACATGCAATCACGGGATCTTCGGAACTGTTTGAGGATAGCGATGGATTTTCTGGTGATTTGGGAAATATGGTTACTCCACGACAAGTGCTGGTCAAAGATCACTCCGAGATTTCTGCCATAGGAATGAAAATGGATAGGTTGGCCTTTGAGGTAGAGTAAGCGGTAATAAGGAAGGGAATTAATGAGATGCTTGGGGCCAATCAGGATGGCTTTTTCCTCAGGCCTTGGTTTTTTCTCCATTCAATCTCAGTTCACTGTTTTCTGCCCAGGCGTTTATGCTATCTATGTCTTCCTGCAATTTTTGGATTGCCTCTAGCATCTCGGTAGGAGGGAAGGATAGGTAAATTTTGAGGTCATCAGCGTATAAGTGGTGGTGTGAGTGGTTGATGGAATCTGGTAGATCATTAATGTAAACAGAGAAGAGGGTTGGTGAAAGCGAAGAACCCTGTGGAACGCCTCGTGTTAGTAAAAGTGGTGAGGAAGGAGGTTTACCGGGGATATGAACTGTTTGTGAACGTGAGGACAGGAAGGAGAGGAACCACTTTAAGACGCTGTTTGACATGGAAAGGTTTTGGAGTTTAGAAAGTAGGATCTCGTGATTGACGGTATCGAACGCTTTTGAGAAATCAAAGAGGATTAGGATGGTCATTTTACTTTCGTCCATCGAGGATTGAAGGTCCTGAGTGATCTTGAGTAGTGCAGATTGTGTGGAATAGTGGGAGCGGAAGCCGGACTGAAGAGGATTGAGGAGAGAATTCCACTCAAGGAAATCATTGAGTTGGGAGTGGACTATTCTTTCGAGCGGTTTGGATAAGTTAGAGAGAATGGAGATAGGTCTGTAGTCAGAGGCTAAAGAGGGAACAGGTACCTTATTTAATGGACGGACTATAACTTTTTTCCAGGCATCTGGGAAGCAGGAATTTTGTAGAGAGAAGTTATATATATGTAGGAGAGCAGGGATGGGGCAAAGCAACACATCCATGGAAAACCCATTAGATTTGGGTACAAGGTATAGTGCAGTTCAGTGCGAACCGTACCAGGAAGTTCAGTGTGAACCATAATTGGAGGGCCTGTAATTCTTGACATAGTGTGTCAGAAATACCAGTAAACGACAACAATGTAGTGACTATATCTTCACTCAGCATGGTATCGATCGGTCCAGCTGGCCAATTGCTGGATTGCTGCGGAAAAAAAAAAGATACTTATTGACCAACCTTTTTTTGTGGCCCAGTAATGATGCTGGATGAAAATATTTCAAAATTCCGAGTCAACATCCAATCAAAAAAATGCAATGCAGAAAACCAGCACCAACCCAACGACCGAGGCTTCACACCAGCGTTTCGGCTCTATTATCTCGGCTGACTATATTATATTAATTTGTATTGCTTTAAGAGAAATTAAAGTCTCAGAGCATATTACCATAAACTTATATACGTAAAATATGAAATATGTAATATATAAATCTCTCTCTCTTTTTTTATTTATTTATTTATTTTTTTTTTTTGTTGCTCTATTTTCTTTAGTTGTGATTAGAAGAAGGATGCTCCTACCCAGGTTTTATTCTTTCATTTATTGAAACATCTAAGACAACTTACTTGTTTGATTGTAATTGGCATATAAGTTTATAAGTGGACTATTTAACTCATAATTTTAGTTATACAGTCCACTTATAAATTTATATGCCATAATTTAAATAAATTATGGCATATAAATTTTTGGGCAATAATTGGCATTTAAATAAATTATGGCATATAAATTTATAAGTGGACTGTATAACTAAAATTATGAGTTAATTAATTTTCTAACAATCAGCAGACTCCCGAAACATTAAAATTATTGAAAATTAGTTCGGGACTCACCCGTATGCGGCTTCCACTGGCTGCACTCCTTCTACGTCTTTTTCGTAATCTGGTGGTCTCTTCTTAGTTGTCCCTAAATTTTCAACTAACCCAATGGTTCGGGAGTACTCGTAATATTTTAAAAAACTATTAAAAAACTGATGCTCAACTGCACTTGGCAAGTACAAAATCTGACTGGGGGATGTTTCTATATGCCATATGGGGTTAAACAAAAGCAAAACAATTGACAATCAAAACATATGGCCCGACAGAGCCGGACCAACCGTATTATTTATAATATTTAAATAAAATTATTCGCATTGGCGCGACCACACACCCGCCCCTGAAGGTTTCTACCTTCAGCAGATTCTCAGATTGAGAAATCAGCAAAAAAAACTATACATTCAAACATATTACCTAACTTCAACTTTTAAGAGTTAAATCAAGTTCAATTTTAAAATATGAAAATAAAAATAAAACTTTAAAGCAAACTCACAAACAACTTATTTACAATATGTACAAAAAAAAAATCCCACTCGAAATTCTATTGAGAAGGCAAGGGGTATAGTTTGATAGCTGGCCTTTTATATACTCCGGAAGAGGTCCGAATTACAGCCACGCAAACTACTCCGTCCTTACCTGCACAAACTTCCTCTACAATACCCAAAGGCCAATGTAAAGGTGGGGCATTCGGTTGATCCACAATTACAACCGTACCAACCTTTAAGGGAATTACGGATTTTGTCCATTGTTCGTGTAAATATTCTTTTTTCCAACGACTCCAAAAGGACTGAATCATTTGATCCAGTAGTTGGAACCTTGACAGTCGATTTTCTGGAACTGTAAGTACATCACTAGCAGGAAGCGATTTCAACGGAGTAAGGGTTAAAAAATGAGCTGGTGTGAGTGCAGACAAGTCTGCTGGATCCGAACTCAAGGGACACAAAGGACGGGAATTCAACAACGCCTCAACTTGAATAAGCACCATATTCAGTTCCTCGTACGTTAACCTTTGTTTACCTATAACCCTAAAGAGATGGGACTTCACAACTTTGATGTTGGCTTCCCAAATACCACCAAAATGTGGACTATGGGGCGGTGAGAACTTCCATTCGATACAGAATTCTTCCAACTGTCGACTCAGACTTTCTCTGTAATCCTTTGAACGGACCAAATTTGCCAAGGCGTTTAGCTCGGATCTAGCACCCACAAAATTTGTACCACAATCCGATAGCATCAACTGACAACATCCTCTGCGAGCTAGAAATCTCTTGAACGCCGCTAAAAATGTCTGGGTAGATAAATGGGTACACAGTTCAAGATGAATAGCCTTCGTCGCTAGACAAATAAACAAACATATATAGGCCTTATAGACGACTGCCTTTCTTATCCGACCTAGCGTTATATGTATGGGCCCCGCATAATCCACTCCCGTTTGCACAAACGGTTTTACAGCAGCAACACGGAAAGCCGGAAGATCGCCCATTTTCGGGATCTTGGGTTTAGGGTTGCACTTAAAACATAAATTACAAACTCGGATCCGTTTTCTCACGGCTTGTCTACCCGCTAACACCCAGTATTTCTGTCGTAATAATGAGAGTACCGTATTAGAACCGGTATGGCAATTTGTTTGATGGACGTAATCAATAAGCAAATTAGTGAAGTGGTCGTTTTTTGGCAAAATTATCGGATGACATTGTTCATAACTCAAATCAGCATTCGACAATCTCCCACCAACTCGGATGATCCCGGTTTCCATGAAAGGAGAGAGACGCTGCAGGGTATTTGAGCAGGGATTACCTAGTTTTAAATTTCGAATTTCCGCTGCAAAATGTTTTGCTTGGACCACTCGGCATAAATATTGCTCGGCGATATCAAGACATTTGGAATAATTGGACTGATCTCGAGGAACCAATTTGAAAAAATTGAGCACTTTTACCATTGTATTTAACAATCGTCAAAAGGACGAGCTACGGTCGATCAACTCCAAAATAGAATTAGTAATGCCATTGGAAACTGTAGTCAACACTACGTCGGGTTTCGCCTCCGGTACGTTATCGATTTCCATCTCCCGATTAATCGGCCAATTTTCCGGAGTCTCTACAAGCCAGGAGGGACCGTTCCACCATAAATGATGCGATACCAACTCGCGCGAAGTAAGGCCACGGGATAAACAATCAGCCGGATTCATTTTCCCCATCCACGTGAAACCAGCTAGATATCGGGGTGTTTTCCTGAATTTGGACAACCCTATTGGCGACAAAAGTTTGCCATCGATCAGGAGAAGCCCGAACCCAATGCAAGACGATCTCTGAGTCCGTAAAACACAGAAAACGATCCACCGGTACCCGAAGCCTCAATGTTTCTATGACTGACTTGACTAATTTTGACAGAAGCAGAGCTGCGCATAATTCCAGACGCGGAATGGTTAAGATCTTCGACGGAGAAACCTTTGATTTACCACTAACGAAACTTATCGTAGGTTTACAATCGGTCTTTTCTACCTTGGCATACAGGACAGCTCCGTAACCTATCATCGAGGCATCTGAGAACCCGACCAAAGTAACTCTAGCCCCAGGGTAAATTCCAATATGTCTTGGGATTTTAACGTTTAGCAAACTACCCAATTCCGATTGAAACTGTTGCCATTGATGTGCAACTAAATCTGAGGGAGGCTCATCCCAGTCCACCTCTTCTTTCCAAAGTCGCTTGATTAAACCCTTTGCATAGAGTGTGACTGGAGCTAACAGTCCCATCGGGTCAAAGATTCGGGCGACTGTAGACAAAATGTTTCGCTTAGTCCCCTCCTTTGCATCATGATCTAGTTTAAATTGAAGAACGTCATCCTTTGGAACCCATCGCAAACCTAGCACTGAAGACGGATTATGATCCGTAAATTCCTTCCGTATTTCTCGCGGATTATTATCGGAATGTGAAGATGCGAGTTCAATTACATTAGAGCCCCACTTAGTTAACTCAAAACCACCCCTTCGAAACATGTCCTTAGCTTCTCGAATTATGTCTAAGGCCTCGTTTTTAGATGGAAGGGATGTGACCAAGTCATCCATGTACATATCACGGGGAATCAATTTCGACACCATAGGAAAGTTTTCCTTCTCTTCCTTGACAAGCTGATCCACCGTACGTAAAGCCAAATATGGTGAAGAGGACACCCCGAATACTACCGAATTTAGTTCATACACCTTTATGGGCTCATCCAGTGAATTTCTCGATAAAAATCTCTGAAATTTCCTGTGTTCAGGAGCTATTAGAATTTGCCGATACATCTGCTTGATATCCGCGATAAGCGCAATTTTGAAAATTCTGAAATTAATCAACAATGCCATAATATCGGTTTGCAATTTGGGTCCTACGAACAAAATATCGTTTAAAGATTTCCCAGAAGTCGTTTTTGCACTTGCATTAAACACCATCCTTAAAGGTGTTGTCAAACTTTGCGGTTTGCAAACCCCATGATGTGGGATAAAATATCCATCAAATGGAAAATCCGTCATTGCAACTAAAGAAGCATGACCCTGCTGTAGATAATCCGTAACCACCGCGTTATAAGCTTTCCTCAATTCTGAAGAACGACTTAAACGTTTTTCTAGGGTCATAAGGCATCTTTTGGCCACTTCAACCGATAGACCTAAACACGAAGGTTCTTGCCGGAAAGGTAAATGAACCATGAATCTTCCGGATTCTTGCCTCCTAACAGTAGAGGAGTATATCTCCTTACACTTAAGGTCTTCAGGACTCAAGGTAGATTTCAGTGAGGGAGAGACTTCTTCCACTTCCCAAAATCGTTTAACCAAATCTTCGATCGGCGTTTCCCTAACAACTGTACAACAGAGCGCCAAATTTGGTTCAATGTAACCCCAGATAGGAGCTTTTCCCAACAATACAAATCCAAATGGACTTTCTATTGCTATGGGTTGTGTTGTGGAACCTCGAACTTGTCGACCTCCGAAAAAATATGGACAAAACTCAGCCCCAATGATACCATCAATCGAACGAGGTACATCAAAATTTGGATCGGCAAGATCTAACTCCCTTAAATGATCCAAATGCGACCTATCAATCGCAATGGAAGGCAATCTATCAACAATCTTGTCAACAATGAAGGAGTTAATGTCTAACTTGACATTTTGATTAAATAACGATGACAATGCAAACATTGTTTTGCCTTCAATTGCCTTTGGCACGCCTCCAAATCCCAAAATTGACAATTTTATTTTTTCTATGGGAAGTCGTTATCGTCTACAAGCGCGAAGCGTTATGAAATGGGATTGACTACCCGAATCAATTAACAAGCGGATCCTTTGCTTCCTCCCTGAACCATCCAGTACGTTACCTACCACCGTAGCTAACACAACAGTGCTTTTAGGGCACTGTGAACGACTGACTTGAGTCTCTAACGAACAAAGACTTGCAACCGCGTTCGCTTCTTGTTTATTCGGTGTATCATTTGTGATATTACTAGAAAATTCAAAATGTAGAAGGGTATGATGTGGTAAATCACATTTGGAACAACTTGTCTGAACTTTACACTCCTTGGATCTATGGTCGCTTGAAAAGCATTTTAGACAAATTCGTTTTTGTTTTAACTGTCTATAACGATCCCAGGGTGACAAAGATAAAAATTTTGGACAATTCTGGACTTTGTGGAAACCAACCCCACACAATGTGCATCCTACTTTTCGAATTGTTTCTGATGGATCCGACTTTACTACCAGCGAATGACTAAGGCTTGAGTTACGCTTTGAATAATGACTATTTTCCGACGAGGGCAAGGTCCTGATCTGTTTTTCTAAAAATTTAACAAAATCCGAGTACTCCGGAATATTTTTATCTCGATGCGCGGCCTCGAATTCCCTTCTCGTAATAGGATCTAATATTTTCAAACCCCTATGCAAGAAAATATAATCCTCCAAAGACGGAATTGAGCCTAACTGTTTCAAAGCACCGATAGGGGTACAAAACTTATCCAAGACCATTGCTAAGCCTTCTCTGGATTCTGATTTAAGGGGCTTAAACCCAAAAATTTGGTCAATATAGGAATCCGCTAAACTTCTATCGTCATTATATCGATCATAAAGAGCATTCCAAATTATCGAATAATTGCTAGCTACTGGTTTCAAAGCTTTACAGATGTTCGCTGCCGGACCGTGCAATTTAGAAACTAAATATTGTAATTTTTCCAGATCCGATAAGCGTTTATTATCATAAATTAACGTTTTGAATAATTCATAAAAAACTGGCCACTCATCTGTACGCCCATTGAAAATTGGAATATCGATTCTAGGAAGTTGAATAATTTTTTCCTGATCCATAACACCTACTTGTGATAAGGCCGCTGACGAAGTTTCGCTTGCTTTACCACTCCCTGATAAGCCAGTACCGGCTACTTGTTTAGGTGACGGGAATTCCCTCGCTGCGACTAACCTAATTAACCCTATCATTTCAGGTAGCGAGTCATTAAACTCAGGTGAAAAATTTTCATCTAATTCACATTTAATCTCATTAATGCGAAATTCGGTATTTTCAAATTCTTTTACTGTATCATCCCTCGCGCGGGTCTCATTGCCGCGTATGGGGAGCGTCCCACGGGTGGCGGATGTGGGGATGGTCCGTGGAAATTCCTAGGAAGCTCCTACTGGCTAAGTCCGTAGGACTCGCTGACCAACAATGAAAGCGGCCCCCCAGGCTTGCTGGAGGGTGTGACGTAGGTTTGAACGCCCTACTCACATTTTTTTAGTTCACCCAAACACCACAAAAAAGTCATGGATCTCCCTAAAGTAAAACGCTCATTATCCGGAGGTAAACTAGTCCCCCGTTCGGGTCTCCGGGTGGGGACTGCTTTAGGGGATTCATGCCGCAAGTTGAAAAATATAGATCTAAGCATAGGGACGTGGAACGTAAGAAGTTTAAATACAGCGGGTGGGTTGAAATCGGTCGCGAATGAGGTAATAGGGTATAGATTAGATATAGTGGCGCTGCAAGAGGTCCGCTGGCCAGGGGAGGGTTCGTTGAGGGAAGGGAAGTACACTTTGTGGTACGGTGGGAGCGGAAACTATTGTTTAGGCACCGGATTTCTGATTAGAAATAGGTTACTTTCCGCGTTGAAGGACATTCGATTTTACCGAGATAGGTTATCGGTAGCTATATTTCAGGGTCGGTGGTTTAAAATCGCGTTGATCAATATACACGCACCTATTGAAGATAGTGACGATGAAGTTAAATGTGAATTTTATGAAAAACTTGAATCGATTTATGACAAACTACCGCGAGGCTACATAAAAATTATTCTGTGAGACGCAAATTCAAAGGTAGGGAGGGAACAAGTATATTATCCTACGATCGGTAGAGAAAGTTTACATGAATATAGTAATGATAACGGAATACGACTAATAAATTTTGCCACCTCGAAAAACCTAATAATCAAAAGTACTACTTTTAAACATAAAGATATACATAAATATACTTGGACGTCTCCGGATTCGCAAACCCGTAATCAAATTGATCACGTCTTGGTTCAACGTAGGTGGCGAAATAGCGTAATTAATATTCGATCATATAGTGGGGCCGAATGCGGGTCGGATCATGAACTAGTAATCGCGAAAATTCGCCAGAGACTTATAATACATAGGAAAAATGAGGCTGGTTTTAATTATGATAATTATAATTTGGAGAAGTTAAAAATTCCGACGGTTAGAAAACAATTCGAACTGGAAGTCAAAAATAGGTTTGAGGCATTGGAATCGTCTGACGATGTTAACGAAGACATTGATAAGTTGTGGGAAGGTATCAGGGATAGTATTAAAGAGGTCGGTAACTCTTGTCTTGGAAAAAGGGAAAATAAAAATAAACCTTGGTTCGATGATGAATGTATTAACATGTGCGACAAAAAAAAAGCTGCTAAATTAGAAGCGTTAAATATTCCTAACGAAATCAGTCTTGCTAACTTTCGAGCATTAAGAAAAGAAACTACTAAACTGCTCAAATTTAAAAAGCGAGAATATCTCAAAAATAAAATAATAGCGATCGAAAGTAACAAAATCGAGAATAACGTTAAAGCCATGTACGAAGGCATAAACAGAATTCGTAAACGGTCGGGCTCGGTTACAACTGGAATTAGGGATGAAAACAACAATATCCTGGCCGATCCGGTAGACATCTTAAGACGGTTCAAGGATTATTTCGACAGTATTTTAAATACGGAAAATAATAATCTACCTTCCTCTTCGGAATACCAGAGTGCTGAACCGTTAGTAGTAGAACCGTGTAAAGAGGAGGTTGAAATAGTTATTGGAAAATTAAAATCGCATAAAGCAGCGGGAACAGACAATGTCCCTAGCGAACTAATCAAGGCATGCGGGGAAGCTGGGATATCAAAAATATTTCTTTTGGTTAAAAAGATCTGGGAACAAGAAAAGATACCCGAAGAGTGGAAAGAGTCTATTCTCATTCCGATTCATAAAAAGGGATCAAAAACGGATTGCAATAACTATCGCGGAATCTCACTCCTTCCGGTTTGCTATAAAATATTTATGTTAATCTTAACTAGTCGAATCACTGAATACGCCGAGGAAATTATCGGAGAATATCAATGTGGTTTCAGGCAAAACCGATCAACCGTAGACCAAATATTCTCTCTTCGCCAAATATTAGAGAAAAAATTAGAATATAACGGAATCGTACATCAGCTTTTTATCGATTTCAAAAAGGCATATGACTCTATTAACCGCCAAAAGTTGTATAACATTCTGGTCGAGCAAGGAATACCAAAAAAATTAGTAAACTTAGTAAAAATTTGTATGACTGAAACGTTCAATAAAGTTAGAATCGGTAATTATTTTTCTGAGAAGTTCGAGGTCCGCTCTGGTTTGAAACAAGGAGATTCTCTCTCACCTGTTTTATTTAATTTAGCACTGGAATATGCCATTAGGGAGGTGACACGAACCGGAAAGGGTTTGAGCTTGGGAGGGAATATACCCGTGCTCGGATATGCTGATGATTTGGTATTGCATGATGAGGTCGCGGAAACCACAGAACTAAACACAAAAACGTTGATGAAAGCCGGACAAGAACTTGGACTGGAAATGAATACGGATAAGACAAAATATATGGTTAGTCGTAGAAGTGGTGAGGATTTCGCTGATATCAATGTAGGGGGGAATACGTTTGAACACGTAGAGAAATTTAGATATTTAGGGGCGATGGTAACTAGAAAAAACGAAATCGATGAGGAAATTAAGGCTAGATTAAAAGCCGGTAATGCTTGCTACTTTTCAGTCGCGAAATTGCTTAGCTCCCGCCTTATGTCCCAAAACTTAAAAATTAGGATTTACAAAACTATTATTCTTCCAACGGTCGTTTACGGATCCGAAACTTGGCCGCTGACATTGAGGGATCAGCAATGGCTTAGAGTTTTTGAAAATAAAGTACTGCGTAAAATATTTGGACCGAAGAGGGATGAAATAACCGGAGAATTTAGACGCTTACACAATGCCGAACTGAGTGAACTTTACCCAGTAAATATAATTGACGTGATTGCAGCAAGACGAATAAAATGGTCGTGTAAAATTGCAAAACTTGGCTGTGAACGTATTCCGAAAAGATTAATAAGCGCGGTGCCAAATGGGAAACGTCCGAGGGGCAGGCCGAGACGGAGGTGGGAGGATTGCGTTAGGGCGGATCTATCGAAGTTAGGTCTGGAAGACGGTCGATGGATGGAGGTGTGCAGGGAGCGATTGGTGGTGTCGGCATCGAACCTTCGGGTTCGTTAAGCCTTTATTATTATATTATTATTATTATTTACTGTATCATCAAATACATGAAGGAGTATTTGAAACTGCTCTAGCAATTTTTTATCACTACTCGTAACTTTATTAGCTATATCATTTACCCGTTGAATTCTAATAAAATACTTTTCCCTTTTAGCAATGAGTATTTTTACTTTTAATTCTGACATTTTTTTTTATAATTTTAACTATAGAGATTATTAAAATAATTGAATTTACTGATTAATAAATGTTTTGCTTTGATAAACAAAGACTAACCTTAACCCAATGGAACGATTGTGCTAGAATGATGTTATAATCGAACGGCCCAACAATCGACCCCAAGAAAATCAGAAAATCAGTACTCACCCGTATGCGACTTCCACTGGCTGCACTCCTTCTAGGTCTTTTTCGTAATCTGGTGGTCTCTTCTTAGTTGTCCCTAAATTTTCAACTAACCCAATGGTTCGGGAGTACTCGTAATATTTTAAAAAACTATTAAAAAACTGATGCTCAACTGCACTTGGCAAGTACAAAGACTGACTGGGGGATGTTTCTATATGCCATATGGGATTAAACAAAAGCAAAACAATTGACAATCAAAACATATGGCCCGACAGAGCCGGACCAACCGTATTATTTATAATATTTAAATAAAATTATTCGCGTTGGCGCGACCAGTAATATTGATTTTATTTTTAAACAATATTGTTTCAGGAAATTATTATTTCCTTGTGTTACAACTTACTTGTTTGATTATAATAATCTTATTTTACTTTTTAAATTATTGTTTCAGGTAATTATTATTTTCTTGTGTTCTGCATAAAGTCCTCTTGCCATGGGAGGTGGTAAAAGTAAGAAGAAGGTATTGGATTTTAAACTGGCTGAATCCAAGAAGCTAAACATTTACAAAATGTTTAACTCAATTACTAGAGAAAGGGTGCCTCCAGTGACACGTGAAATGCTCCAGGTAAATGTTAAATTATTTACTTTTGTACACTTAAAGTTTAAAGAATTGAAATATTACTTTCACTTCCCTATGTATGAAATATATATTAATTCTAAGTATTGCGATTTGCGTGAACAATTTTGACTTCCAGTTTCATTGAAAATACACCTTTTAGGCCCCCTTAGTTTTAATAACCGATACCCGTTTAATGGTCTGGGTGTGAACAGACTAGCTAAAAATGATAAATTTTATGAAACTGGTTATTATTAAATAAATTAATAATACTTCAATAAAGTGTGGACTGTAATTAAGGTGGTGGTAAAACGTATCGTACTAAATCTGGTACTCACCGTTCGCTGGTTCTCTGGGCTGGCGGAGCGGTAGGTAGTTTCTCTGGATCCTCTCGACGCCCTGGCAATTCGCGGAGAGATATGAGGTAGGCGATTTTGTCCAAGTTTGTCGCGGTACATCTATCACTCACAAAGGCTAAGCGCACTCTGGTCCGTACTATGCCCGGGCTTAAGATAAGGCCCGCAAGCAGTGGCTTAGAGATAAGTACCAAAATAAAGTACGAAACATACCCCCACCCGTGAAATGATCTCATTTCACCAAAAAAAATTAAACAAAACACTACTAGGAAATTTGTAGTACAGGCCAGGAAGGAAAGCAGTCTCGACCCCCGAAAACAATAGAAACAACCACAATATTCTTAAAAAAATCAAAAATCTTCTAAAGGTACATAAAATACAAAGTATATGGCTTCTAAGACTTATAAACACTATATACAATATATATACAAAGAATAAAGGAAATCAAAAGGTGGAATCTCCGGAAGGGAGTGGTACGATCTTCTGTGCAGGTCGAACCAGCTCAGAAGTGGGGGTTTTGAGACGGACTACCCTAACAACGCCATTTGGCCCCGGGAGTATCTTGACCACTCGGGCCAGGATCCATTGCTGTAATGGTACATCTCGTTCGTGGAGTATAACAAGCTGTCCATCTTTAATGTTTTCACCAGGAGTGTACCACTTTGAGCGAGGAGTCAAGGTGTGCAAGTATTCATGGTACCATCTTCTCCAGAAGTGACACAAGGAACGAGAAAGCATTTCCCAGCGTCTGTTGAAAGAAACTATGCGAGTATTTGCTTCTTCAGGACGAGCAAGGAGGGGTTGTCCAATAAGGAAATGACACAGAGACAAGTAGTCAAGGTTATCTGACGGCTCATTTGATGCTGCACATAAGGGTCGAGAGTTCAAAGCAGACTCTACTCGGCTCAGGAGCGTAGAGAATTCTTCGTAGGTTAAAGCCTGGCCATTGAGAACAGCTAGGAGGTGTCGCTTGGCAGCTTTGACGGCTGATTCCTAAAGTCCTCCCATGTGAGGTGATGCTGGAGGAATAAAGTGCCATTTGATGCTTCTTTGGCTAAGAAAGTCGGTAATATCATGATGGCGATCTCTAAGGAAAAGATATAACTCCTTGAGTATCCTAGCTGCTCCAAGGAAGTTACTACCACAATCGCTATAAATATCTGATGGCAAGCCTCTCCTAGCAATAAATCGATCCAGGGTAGCCATAAAAGAAGAAGTGGTCAAATCTGTTACCGCTTCAAGGTGCACGGCGTGAGTACAAGGGCATACAAACACGGCTATGCAACATTTCATGCGGGGAGCGTTGCGCCGAGATGATGATTTTATTAGAAAGGGGCCGCCATAGTCGACTCCGACGCGCTGAAAGGCTCTGGCAGGAGTTACACGAAAATCGGGAAGGTCACCCATCAGCGGAGGTTTGGGCTTAAACTTAGATTTGAAACACCTTATACAATGAAATATTCTCTTTCTAACTAGGTTTCTCAAACATGGTATCCAATATTTTCTATGAATCAAGGACTGCACCAGCTGAGGACCTCCATGCAAAGAGTAAATGTGATAGTGATCACAAATCAACTTGGCTAAATGTGAATTTTGGTGGACTAGAAAAGGATGCCTGGCTGAGTACGGTATGGGGGCATTCCTTAATCTTCCCCCCACCCTGAGTGTACCTTCATTTGTCAAAAAGGGAGAGAGCTTGGCAATAGGACCATCAGGAACTTGTTCGTTTTCAAGGTAGGCAAATATGTCCCTGTAGTGCTCCCGCTGGCTGAGGCGTACGTAGGTGTTGAGGGAATCGTCCAGTTCAGTTGAGGTCAATGGCTGGATGCCTGGCTGGCTTGCATCCGATTGCTTGTGATTCTTACATCTTTTGATGAAGCGCAGGCAGAAGGCTAGGACTCGGGTCAATTTTAGCAACAATGAGAATTTATTTAAATGTTCAATAAGATAATTATGCTCTTCTTTAGCAAGCAAAGATAATGGCTTTATTTCTTGCGGTTCATCAGGAGGCTCAGGTCGAGGGATAGGCCATAAGGATGGGTTTGACAAAAGAAAATCGGGGCCTTTCCAATACAGGGTATGGGTTAGAAGTTTCATAGGGGTAAGTCCTCTTGATACACAGTCGCTTGGGTTTGCTCCAGAAGGTATGTGATTCCACCAACTAGGCTGGGTAATATTCAGAATCTGTACGACCCTATTGGCTACATAAGTTTTAAGCTGGTGTGGAGGCATCTGAAGCCAGAAAAGAACATCTCTTGAGTCGGAAAAACAAAAAATGGATTCTATCTTAAGTTTCTTTATTAGGTTGGCTAATGAATCAATAACCCTGGCCACTAACAAGGCTGCATTCAGCTCGAGACGATTAATACTTATAGGTTTGGGAGGAGCAACCTTACTCTTGGCCCTGATTAGGTGGACATGAACTTCACCAAATGTGTTTTCCATTCTAAGGTAGACCACGCATCCATATCCTCTCTCAGATGCGTCTCCAAAGGCTATCAACTGGGCAGAAAATTCCTCCTGGTTCCCAATATAACGAGGAAGGTGAATTTCTTGTAGGCATGGTAACTCTTCTAGGAAATTTCTCCAATGATTCCTGATGTCTTCGGGAAGCTCTTCGTCCCAACCAATCTTGCGGAGCCAAAGGGGTTGAATCAAATACTTAGCCCAAAATGTGACAGGGCTCAGGTACCCATTGATATCGAAAATCCGGGCTATGACTGAAAGAATTCTTCTCTTAGTAAAAACGGGATCTTGGAGATTAATGGAGTAACATAACACATCTAGCTGAGGATTCCACTTTAGGCCCAAGACCTTTACTGTTAAGGACGAAGTGGGTTCGTTAAGATCTAGAAATGGCTGATCTTGCAATTCTTGTGGAATCATGGAAAGCAGCTCACGGCAGTTACTAGAAAACTTCCGAAGGGTGAATCCACCAGCTTGGTGTAAGGCGATTAATTCTCTATACAACGCGAGGGCTTGCTGGACATTATCTGCACCACTGACAACGTTGTCGACATAGGTTTCTTTAAGGCACTTCTGAGCCAGCGGAAACCGGTGAGCTTCGTCGTGGTATAATTGGACAATTACTCTCTGGGCATTAAAGGGTGAACATTTAAAACCAAAGGGAAGCGTAGTTAGCTCATATTCTGTGATAGGTACGGAAGGGTGTGCTCTCCAAAAGAAATGAACAAACTTTCTATCCCTTTCATTTAAGCCTATACATCGAAACATCATTTTGATGTCACAAGTCAGAGCTACCTTGTAGGTTCGGAAGTTGTCTATCAACTCTCCGATGTTGGTCTGCAATTGTGGACCAGTAAGAAGGAAGTCATTCAAGGAGTTTCCGCCTGGTGTCCTTTCAGAACCGTTGAAAACTATTCTGAGCTTAGTTGAAGCTGATTTTTCTTTGGAAACACCGTGATGAGTCATGATGTAATCCGATGTGGTTGTGGCTAGGTGTACATGACCAAGCTGTATGTATTCCTGGATCTGTGCTGAGTAGGCTGAAAAATACGATGGATCTTTAGAAAACCTGGTTTCAAGCTTCTAGAAACGTTGAATGGCTAACTGTTTGGTGCAGCTCAAGTCATGAGGGACGTCTGGGCGGAATGGTAAACTTACTATGTAGCGGCCAGATTGATCTCTTGTGAATGTTTTCTTGAAATGTTCCTCGCAATAGACATCTTCTGGATTTGGTGGTATAGGAACTGCTACTTCTTCGGATTCCCAAAACCGTTTCATATCTTCGTGTAATGTGTCAACAGAAAGAAGAGAGGTTACAGAAGGGTTCGCAATGGTTGATGGGATTTCACCAAAAATGATCCAACCAAATACGGTGTGGATAGCACAAGTTTTGTCCTTGATGAACAAGGGAGGATTGCTCAGGATCTCACCATACATCTGGACACCTAACAGGAGGTCAACCTTGCCTGGAGTATGCCAATCTGCATCCGAAAGCTTAAGGGATGTGAACCGTTGCCGGACATCCATGGAAACGGGTTGCGTAGGCAGATGATCGACAATATTGTGAGCAACTCTTGCCGAAATCTCGAGGTTGGACTTCCTTCTTTAGGGGCAATAAGAAACTTTACTTCCGCCTGGGATATGGGTATTGAGGTTTCGCCAACTCCAGAAACTGTTAATGGTTTGTTTGTTTTCCTTAGATTAAGTTTATTGACTAGGGAAGAAGTAATAAAATTAATCTGACTGCCTGGATCAATCACAATACGGCAGTGATACCATTGACCAGAATCAGAACGAATAGAACATCTAGCGGTACCCAGTAATGCTTGAGAATTGGCTGCCGTATGGCAAGAAACGACATGATGAGGTTTAGGTTCAAAAACTGGACCAGTGTTGTCGATCTTAGGAGGAGAGTCGGCCTCGGAAGAATTCAGATGAGGAAAATTAGCTGTAGCATCATCTCTGTGAAGTAAAGTATTATGTTTACGACTACCGCAATTAAGACAACGTCCAGAACTCTGACATTTAGTAAATAGATGAGGACCGCTGCATGCAAAACATAATCTAAACCTTTTCAGAATGGCATATCTAGAGTCAACATCAGCTCCAGTGAACTCAGGACAGGTTAGAATTTTATGTTCCCCTTTACAAAGTGGACATTCATTTGATTTTCTCGGTTTATTTTCCGGTTTTTTAATACTAGGCTTCGATAAAAAGGCTTTTGGTTTAGGAATATAATCGGTTCTTGAATTACTAATTTTTGGGCTACAGCTCTTAATTATAGAATCATTACAAAGCTCAGCGACTCTAGATTGTGCTTTAATAAATTTAGTAAGTTCAAAAAACGAAGGAACTTAATGTTCTTTTAGTTGGCTTTCGAAAAGTCTGCGGGTGTTTTTATCAATGACATTAAAAGAAAGGTGGACCATAATGAAATCTGCCAGATTTTCTATCTCTAAGGTCTTTAATGCGTTAAAATTATCTTCAAATGTATCCAGGAATGCCCTAAAATTTCTTACGTTATCATTGGAAAATGGCTTGAAATGCAGAATTTTATTAATGTGGTAAGCTGCCACTATTCTTTTATTGGAGTATCTGTCCACAAGTTTTTTATACGCTTCATTATAATTTTCAGCTTTATATTCTATGGAGGCTATTGTTTGCGAAGCTGGATATATTAGTAATGACTTAAGATAAGAGAATTTTACAATATCACTATAATTTCTTTCGTGAATCAGAGTATCAAATAAGGATTTGAAAGATGGAAATTGTTCATACTGTCCCGAAAATGGGGTTATTTGAATATCAGGAAGCTTAGGTTGAACAAAGAAATCATCATTGACTTGAGGATTAGAATTAACGGTGGTAAGGTGCTCCCGATATTTTTCATATGCAGCCTTAATATCATAATAAATTTCATCGAAAGCCAAAGCTGCTTGGTCCACTTCAATTCTATGCTCCTTCTCAACGGAATTATTTAATTCGGAAATTTGGTTTAAGACTGTCAAATTCTTAAGGAAAGTAATTTGGATCTTCGTCTCTACTACTGTTTATTATATTTTGTACATTACAAACGTTTCGACCTCCAGGGCCGTCTTCAGTGTTTCTTTAATTACTGCATCATCCTAATCATATTACTGTCAAATTCTTCAAATTGGGTTTTTAAATCTGTGGCTCTGGCCATAAAAATCTCTTTTTTCTCTGGTAAATTTTTTATAAGGTCAAAAGTGGTTTGAACCCGACGAAAAATTCTTTCCTTTTTATTGTTAAGCGTTTTAATAACTTCTATTGGCTTAGGTGACATTATGTTGGTAATTTATTTTCGTGAAAAAATTCGACTTCCGGTTTTCAACGGAAATACGCGTTTTGGGGTCCCCTGAGTCGAAATGACCAAGTCCCGCGAAATGGTGTGTGTGTGTGTGTGTGTGTGTGTGTGTGTGTGTGTGTGTGTGTGTGTGTGTGTGTGTGTGTGTGTGTGTGTGTGTGTGTGTGTGTGTGTGTGTGTGTGTGTGTGTGTGTGTTTACAGACTAGCTCAAAAACTTAGGTGTTCCTTAATATCAGGTAAGCTTTATCATTATTAAAATGTTCTGAGGGGGCTTAAATGGGGTAGGGGCCTTTTTTGTTTGTTTTTGTTTATATGGAGAAATTAACTGTCTCTCATTACGCCTAAAAATAAGAAATGGCTAAATATGAGATATGATAAAAACCAAGTAAACATATAGAGGAGAAAAAAAGAAAACTATTCAGACTTGGAGTATAATTACATTGCCGAATCATTACAAGTAAAAACTTTTATTTAATAGTAAAAGAAATAAGTGTTTAATAGAGCAAATGAAAACAAAAATAAGAAATGAATGTGTAAAAATGTGTAACTGAGTGAGAAGTGGCATTAACACAACGCATTAATTTCTAATCTAAGTTGGTAAGTGAAAGTTGTGTTGCGCGCTCGCACCAGATTTTTTAACATTACAATACATTTATTTACATGTATGGTGAATTTATTTTTTATAAATGCCTCCTAAGAAGCGAGCTTCAATAGGAGTAGTGAGCTCAAAAGCTAAAAAACAACGTCAAATAAGAGCAGCTGAAACTCTCGACGAACATCAAAAAAGAATTGAACAACAGAGGCTTAGACAGGCAGAATCGTGGGAAACTGAGTCTGCCCAGGAATACGAGGCCCGCTTTGCGCCACAAAGGTTTAGGCAAGCCGATTAGCGAGAAGCTGAAACTGCAGGCCAATATTTCTGTTTGTTTGTTTGTTTTTTATAGAAATCCATACTGTTTATCCTAAATTCTCTAAATTTCGCTGGTAGTTCTTTCATACCAGGTGCGAACACCTGTCCATATTAAAATTGCATAACTTCAGCCGATCTTCAACTGATATTCTTTATTGTTATAGAAATCGTAATGAACTCACTTTACAATGTTTTTTTTACGAAATCAACCGTTTCATTAGAAAAATGAAATTCCCCGATCAAACTGGGTTATACAGCTTAAAGATGAATTTCTGTTAGTTTGTTTTTTCTTGATAAAAATCCATACCGTTTGTCCTAAATTCCCCAAATTTTGCTCAGTGGATCTTTCTTACTAGGTGCGAACACCTGTCCATATTAAAATTTCATAACTTCAGCCAGTCTCTGGGTATATTCTTTATTGTTTTAAAAATCGTTATGATCTCACTTAAAATTTGTTCATAAGGATGTGGCCTTATTTTATTTTATGCTTATGTTATAAATATGCCAACTCCCTCTGTATAGTCTCTGACTGATAACAGATATAAATATAAATAATAAAAAAATATGTATATATATATATATTTTTTTTTTATCTTTTATGTCATTAATAAATTTCATATGTACCCATGTCATGTTAACAAACCATTTTGTTACTTGTTGTTACTATCTGTAATTGACCTCATCTTCTAGCATAGAAGCATCTTCTATCATAGCATCACATGTTGCTCATAAATTTGTCTTCATTTTAGCCCTGTCGAAGATCCTCATGTTTGGATCGAAACGTAGGCTGTCCAAATAAAGAATATTTGACTGAAAATCCTGATTATCAATCATCCTACAGAAACAGTTGACCATTACACAGGTCTGAATTAATTATTCAAATGAAATGAGAAATAACATACTAAAGATAAATTAATATCTCAAATTACAGATCTAATTAATTCCTCATAGATATTAATACAAAATCATCAATCTAATTAATAATAATTTCAAAGATTAATTTCAATCGGTTATATAATAACATTTAAACTTAAATAAGTAATACAAATGAAATTAATAATTATATTATTTAAAATGTATAAAAGAATCAGATTAAATATCTATTTAACAGCACTGAAATTGATTTTAGGATCATTTTGGTTATTGGTTCTGTAATCATAGTTTAATTTTTTATACATAAACATTTGATCAGATTTCGAAGCCTTTTGTTTAAATTTTAAAATTTAATTCTCCTTTTGAATCACTGTTAGTTCTTCT
Source organism: Aelia acuminata (assembly GCA_911387785.2). Lineage (NCBI taxonomy): Eukaryota > Metazoa > Arthropoda > Insecta > Hemiptera > Pentatomidae > Aelia > Aelia acuminata. The sequence continues at coordinate 84,634,580 of OU426980.1, forward strand.
GTTCAATATCACCAAGTTATATGTATAATACTCGGTATTATCTCCTATCCACTTCGACGAGATATCTTTTATCGTTCTCAACACGAACGACTCAACCCTTCACCTAAGGATTCCCTTTCTCGTGAGGCTTCAGCTGCACCCAGACGTTCTGCTTGTCCGAGAGTACTGGAAGGTCCATCGTGGATTTATCGTAGTGTCTTTTGTAAGACTGTTTTCTTGCTTCTAGTCGTTTTTCTACATCTTCTGGTACCTCAGGAAGAAGCTTCCTTTCTACTAATAGCGCCATTGTCTTGGTCCTCCTTGACATCAGCAGTTGTGAAGGGCTTACATTTAAATGTTAAAGTGGAACGTTTCTCCATTCCAAAAGTGCCATCTCCTGTTCTCCTTTTTCTTCCTTTAACTTTTTTATTAGAGTTTTCTCTATCTTTACGGCTGATTCTGCCTTTCTATTTGCTTGATGGTTATGTGTGGAAGACGGGCTAATCTTGAATTTCCACCTTTTTCCTTGCAGAATGAGACGCGTGGCGGTCTGTAGGGATTTTACTTTCTTTATTTCGAAGAACGAGGAATAATAGTGGACGATTATGATGTAGTCGTCATTGAAGTCATGAAAGTAATCTATCGCCACGAACTGCCATGGGCGTTCTGGAGTATCATGTGAAACGAGACTTTCATTCCTCTGAGCTGTTATGTACTTTTTGCAAGAAAAGCAGTTGTTAATCTTGACCTTTATGTCTCAGCCATCTTCGGCCAAAAAAAGACATTCCTGACTCTGGGGATGCAGCTTTCATTCCCGTGATGAGATGAATGAATTATTTTAATCAGCTTTGGTCTTAAGCTTTTCTCTACAAATAACCTATCTCCCTTGAAGATGACACCATCTTCTTCCACTAGTTCGTCTCTGATAGAAGTCTTGCAGATCCATCCTAGCAGTTCTCTTTTCTGGCCATCCCATCCTTATTACCTCCATTAGCCTCCTTGCTTCATCATCTTTTGTAGTTTCTTGCTGAAACTCTTTTATGCGGTCATCGTTAACAATGAGATACTTTAATTAGCTGTCTTCGCTTTGGAATACCACTGTTGGCTTTTCGACTTGTTCAGTGCTACAGCTTTCATCTTCTCCCATTATTCTGGATAAAAAGTCTGCTACTGGGATATTCTTACCAGGTTTGTAAATTATTTTAAAGGCATATCTTTGAAGCTGCAGCATCATTCGTAAAAGTCTCTTGGGCGCTAAAGTCAGTGGCTTTTTAAAGATAGCCTCAAGGGGTTTGTGGTCTGTCTCCACAGTTACCATTGTATTGCCCAACAAGTACTGTAAATTTCCTGAACCCGAAAACTATGGCTAGGCATTCTTTTTCAATTTGTGCTTAAGCTCGTTCAGTTTTCGTCATAGTTTTGGATGCGTATGCAACTGGTTGCCCTTCTTGCATGTCCCTAACTCGAATCGGCTCGCGTCACATTGCAGAGTAACGGATTTCTCAATTTCAAAGGATTTTAATGTAGATGGGTTGGATGCTAGGCGGATCAGCTCCTGAAACGCGACTGTTTGCGGGGTCTCCCAAATCCAATGCGAATCTCCCTTTCGTTAGGGCTCGCAATGGTCCAGCAATCTCAGTAAAAGTGTTTCAACCAATTTATTTCGTCTGTTGTCAATAGTTTTATCTCTTTATTTTCTACATGTTGGTAGATTGTAGGGTTAGGCTATTTTTTGGAGTTTTTTGTATATTACCTTCTCTGGCATTTAGATCTCCGATCACTAAATAATTTTATTTTTTTTTCCTCTAAAATCTCTACCAACTTTGAGAAATCTTCCTCCCATTTTTTAACGTTCACTGGTATTAAGTTGACTATCCTCTATTTTATACTATTTTTTTTTAATGTCTTTATCTAAGATTTGTGTGAACATTGCTATATTTTTATTTTTCAAAGCTTTGTTTATACCCATAACACAGCTTCCTTTTGCCCGGAGTTCAAAAGTTAAAAATTAGTGAAATATTTTCCAAATTTATCAATATTATGCTTTTCTACAGAAGTTTCGTCCAAGAATATTACATGAAAACTTGTTACGAATTAGAATAAATTACCTAAACCATGTTTAATCACCTATATTTTTATTACCTACCTGGTGTTATTACCTAAACCTTATACATTATATGATAATATTTTTAATTCATGTTTTTTTTTTTTTTAGTTTATTACCTTTTTGTCTGCATTATATTTACTTTACTGGTAACACCTTAAAACATATAATTTACATCACCTTGACTAATATCAAAATCCCTTTTTTTTTTTCTTTTTTTTTCCCCCGAAAAAGGTCTTCTCTGCATTGTTGTGGGCTTGCTTTCTTTCTTTTTTCTTTTGTTAGGACCCCCTGAATTTGATTTTCCCATTTTTTACTCTTAAATTTGTGTCAATATTCTTCAAAAACTGAACCGAGTGAAACATCCTTTTTTCTAAGTTTCTTTCTTCTTCAAATTTATCATGAGCTATGGGGAATTTCAATTTTTTAAAACATTCTTTTTTATCCACAATACTGTGTTTCAGTATGTTAGAAACAATTGACACTTTAATTGGTTGTTTACCTTCATCATTTCCAATCCTTTGACAAAAATCGAAAGATTCTTCTTTTTTATTTTTAGATCGGTGTTTTTAAATAACTCAGTTACTGTCTGTACTACATTTTCTGTTTCTGTTTTTTCCTGTTCGGGAACATTAAAAATTATAGTGTTATTTATGTTGAGTTGTTTTCGTTAAAACTGTATTTCTTTTGCCTGATTAATGATCAGGTTTCCACCAGAGTCTGAATTTTTAACATCCCATCATTAATGTTTTTTGATTCATTATTTTTTTTTCTCATCTTCTTCATCACATCAATTAGAGTGATTTCCTGGTTACCTGACATTTTTATATCAATTGAGTACCCGAAACTTTAGTTTTTTATTTGAGACAAGATGTCAAGAGCTAAATAAAGGGTCCACTTATCAGGTATGCATTGAACCTGCTAGGACGAGGAACTTTTCTGTTTCAAGTCCAGCTCTCTGCAGTTTTAAATACTTAAAAATGTGACAGTATGCATAGAATCTTTTTTACTTTCACTTACCTATGTATGAAATATACAGTAAGGAAAAGTATTGCGATCGTGAAAAATTTCGACTTCCGGTTTTCAACAGTAATACATGTTTTGGGGTCCCCTGAGTCCAAATAAACAAGTCCCGCGAAATGGTCTTTGTGTGTGTGCGTTTGCTGTGGGATTCTTCAGGGCCAATACAAAAATGAGAGTGGAGACGGGAATCAGTAACTTATAATCTTCTGTAAGGGGCGAAGTGGGGTACCAGTTTTTGCTAAGTCTGTATCCGTCTTCTATGTTTATATTGTTTGGTTGTTTTATAACCAGCTGTTTGGTATCGCTACGTAGACGACACCTTCATAGTATGGGAGCACGGAGAAAAATTGCTTAAAGAGTTTTTTGAACATATCAATCACATACACACCAACATACAGTTCACAATGGAGACCGAGGAGGACAACAAGCTACCTTTTTCGGACGTACTAGTAGAAAGGAAGGAAGACCTCCATTAGGAAATTCAGTTTATAGAAAACCGACCCAGATATGGATAGATACTTACAGGCAGATTTTCACCAACATCCATCACAAAAGAGAGGGATCATTGCTACACTCATACTCAGAGCATTGACTATAATAATAATAATAATAATAACTTTATTGGCTATTTAAATACATTCATTTAGCCAGGAGTCCGGCCCAATTAGTGTTAGTAAAGCTTTCATTTTTTTTTTTTTTTTATTATCATTAATGTTAGTAACAAAATTTATATCGATATTTACAAAATATATTAATCAAAAAAGTGATGAACTAATAATATATTAAGATATATCACAAATTAACTTAATACAATATTAATCCCATACAATAATTGAAAAAAACAATAGTAATAATTTAACAGATTAATCCAATAACACAATGAATAATAACCTCAACGGTTCATGAACCGTCTTTATCGCCTTAGTGATAAAGGTGAGTTAATAATAATAAATGGATACAAATACTGTGATTAAGACTGAAGCAAAAGATTTCAGTGAATATTAAAATCAGTAAGTAAATAAATAGATACATTTAACTATTATAAGTTGTACAAATACACTTAATTTAAAACATTTCATTTAAATACACTTTACATATACATTTATAATCAAAGTTTGCTCTATTTATTTAAACCACTCAATAGCATAACGACATTTATTTCCACAGTGGCTTAGTAAGGACAATTGTAAACATGCCGACCATAAGTCTGTATATGTATAAACACATTCACACATACATATACGCATGGACACACACATACACATATATACACACAAGTTAAATATCGCCGATAGGAAACTGTTCACCAACAGAGAAAAAACAGCCTAATTGTGATAAATATAAACAAGACTTTTTATGAGCAAGCACTTTTAAATAACAATGATATCAATTCAACAATATAACCATGTGTCATATAAAATAGTAAATGTTTCAATGCATCACTTGGTATTAATGTGAATGCTGTCACATCCCTGTCCTTGATTCCCCTCTGCCAGTTTATATAAACCTTTTGTAAACTAAACTAAACAAATCTAAAAAAAAGAAACATAAACAATACTAATAAAATGGAGAAGAATAAGTGTCATGTTCAGAATTTGTACTCTCTGTGATGAGGATACTCCAGTTCAAGTTCGCTGTTCCTCCACTAATGGGAGTTTTAACTGTTCTATGTGAACCGTTCTTCGTTTTCTTGGTCACTATATTACGCTATCGATGGTCACTATATTGTGCTCCCTGATTACAATAACCCTGAACGGACCTTGATAGCGGGTTAATTCCTTCCCTCTATTGGAAGCTAACCTGCGATGAACGACTGAACCGATTTTTATTGTCCCCATCAGGTCTTTTACTTTTAAGTTCTCCCACGCTACTCGTTTTCGCGCGACAAAAGGAGTCATTAGGTGATAGAGCTCGTTCACAATCAGGCTATTGTTAAAAATCACTATGCCTGCCTCTGGTTTATCTACTTCGCCATTCCAAGCTATAACTCTATTGCTCAAGCTGAAACCGGCTATTTTGTTCTTTCTGACAAATGGTTCCGTAATTGCCAGTAGGTCAATTTTCCTCCGATCGCATTGGACTCTAACCTCCGAAGTTGCGATCGCAGATCTCCTTGCGTTGTGCTGTGTTATCGTTAAGTTATCACTGTCCATAATCGGTCTTTTCCACATTTCGAAGGACTGCACGTTTGTAGGAGTCGCAATTGCGATCAGTTGCTGGATGATCAAAAGGCTTGTTATATCTCGAGCAATTAATGCATTTCGGGGGCAAGTTCTTAGACGGACAGCATTCCCACGAGTGGCCCCTGCCTGCACAGTGAGACTCTGGTTTATCTACTTCGCCATTCCAAGCTATAACTCTATTGCTCAAGCTGAAACCGGCTATTTTGTTCTTTCTGACAAATGGTTCCGTAATTGCCAGTAGGTCAATTTTCCTCCGATCGCATTGGACTCTAACCTCCGAAGTTGCGATCGCAGATCTCCTTGCGTTGTGCTGTGTTATCGTTAAGTTATCACTGTCCATAATCGGTCTTTTCCACATTTCGAAGGACTGCACGTTTGTAGGAGTCGCAATTGCGATCAGTTGCTGGATGATCAAAAGGCTTGTTATATCTCGAGCAATTAATGCATTTCGGGGGCAAGTTCTTAGACGGACAGCATTCCCACGAGTGGCCCCTGCCTGCACAGTGAGAGCAATAAACGTATTGTGCTGAACAATGCTTCATTGAGTGGCCGAAGTTTTGGCACTTATCGCAACGCTGCACCGCCGTCCATTTCTGTATCCTGCATGAATCAAAGTCCAGGAAAATTCTGCCTTCATTGCTGATCTCTCGATAAACTGCCGGGGAAACCTCCGCAACCCAATGCACGTAGTCTCGGTTCTTCGGACCTGTTTTGAATATGGGTTTAAACATCTCCTGCTCGCTCTTTAGCTGTTTTGCATTCTGCTTCCAGAACAACTCCACGATTTTATTCTGTTCCAATATAGTGGGCACATCATATATTACTACCCTTGGGTTCCTTTTCTCCAAAATAGCCGGCTTAAGTCCTGAGTTCTGAAGGGCTCCATTTTCAACTATCTTTAACGCTTCCTGCATTGTATGAGCTTTAATGATGACTCCAAAGTTTGTTTTCCTGATACGGTCAATCTTTATTTCACTGATTATTTCAATGCGGCCGAATCCTCTCTTTAACCTCGTTTTCAATTTCACTTGGGCTATTGTATGAGCTTTCGCTGTCCTTTGTCGGTTTCACCAATATTACATCTTTTTGCGAAGGCTTTTCTGTCTTCTGGGTGATAATGTCTGCAAAGGTTTTTGGCTGTATGGCTGGTGTTGGGATCTGGTATGCGGTATTTTGAAGTGTGACAGACATAGCTTCACGTATTGCGGCTAGAGTGATTGTACTTGATCGCCTGTGTTCCACTTCAGAAGTCAGCATTTCGACCTTTGTTTGGAGCCTTGTATTTTCAATGAGAAGGTGATTTATATAGACCTCCAGAGTTCTAACTTCAGATGACAGATATGCTGCGACTTCCCTATTAATTTTCCTGCTGTTATTAATATATGTGTTGAGTTTATTGACGGTCATAACATAATCACTCCTGATAGTAGCTAAGAAATCGGTCTCTTCTTGGTTTCCTAATTCGGAACTGGTTTCTTCATATTTCCTCTTTTTCATAGACGACTTTGCAAGCCGCGCCAGCTCCTCTGAGGATTGCTGCAGCTCTTCAGTTCCTAAAGACAGAGGTTCATCAGCCTGAGAGAGATCTGCCGTCAAGCCGGCATCAGGAGTGGGAGGCCCGCCAGATATCCTCTCCACTAATTTTAATGCCAGTGTGCCTAGGAGGCGAGCGAGACAGTGAGTGACGTGGTTTAAAAGCTCGCTTTGCATCTTCTTCGTTGTCTTCCATCTCAGATTTAAGATATCAGCAGAGGTTTTAATTTGATGAAGTAAAGTTAATTTCTAATTTCTGTAACCTCAATCCAAGGAAATAAAACAAAGCTACCACAGAATGTCGTAATATTTTATAAGACCCTTCCAACCAATAATTAGTTTTTATGTCATCTTATATTCCTATTTTATTATAAAAAGTATAGACCATTAAAAGAGTTGACCAATATTTACAAACCGCCCTGTTGATGAAATTACAGTTGGGCTAATACGTCCTATCCAATAACATTAGCTGTGTTTTAGTAACTTTAATGAAATAACAGTTGTTTAAATAATACATTCACCGTTATTAAGTACTTTACAATTAATCATATAAGTTACAACTTTCTCAAATGAATTCCAGATTATTTTGTTTTTAGAAGAAGAGTTATAACTCAGTGGTAACAAAAATTCCTCACAATGAGCTTTAAATTATTCTACAATAACAGAAACAGGGCTCATTTGTACAAGAATAACTGTTAATACATCCTCTGTAAAGCAATTTAAAGATTTGAGTATTTTTATCAATAATTCATTATTCAAATTGACCAAGAGGGACACTATTATTCCAACTATGTTTGTTTATTTTACCTTAATCAAAACCAGTACTTAACATCCAACTACAAAAAACCTAATTATAGCCTCAAACACTTACACTATCTATTATATATAAATAAGGACAGATAACATATATAAATGTACATCAATATATATATAACAATCAATGACAAATTATCTCCAAGGGAGGTTTCAGTTATTTTATTTATTAATAGTTAGTAAAAAGAAACCTATTAAAATCAGGTAAAGCATCAAGTTTTAGTAAAAGGAGAAATAATAATAGCAAAATTATCAATAGTATTCTAATAGAAATACATTAAGCCCCAACAACCATACTCACTTATCAAACTTACTTATTAAACATTAACAGATATTTCCTAAACAACTATAACTTACTTAACCAATTAACCCAAAGTACCCAAACCAATCTAATATATGTACCTTCGAAATAATAAAATATTATAAAAAATATTACAGTAAGGGGCTTATGTTATATATCAATAGTTAGTTGAAAAACTTATTAGAATCAGGGTAAAACCAGATTCCAAATTATCTGCCGGATTTTATCATTTATAATTTCTTCCAGTTCTCCATATCAGCTGGACGCTCCTTGATTAGGTTTTCCTCTTCTGTAGTGTCCTCTCCCTCGCCAGGTTCTGTTGCGCCCTGTTCCCCTTCTGGCGTCCACTCTGTTAAAAACGGTCTCACGTCTATGACGTTCACTGTTATTGCTCTGGACAGCCAGTCTGCCACTACATTCTCTTTCCCCGGCTTATAAATTATGTCCATATTATATTGGGTAAGGAATTCTTTCCAGCGTGTTACCCTGGCTGACGACTCCTTTAATTTCCCTACCCACTGAAGGGGTCTGTGGTCAGTATGAACACAAAACTTCCTGCAGAACACATAGGGTCTAAAGTGATCAATAGTCCACACAATTCCCAATAGTTCTCTTTCCAAGGCGCTGTACCTGGTTTCCGCATCTATAAGACGCCTGCTAGCGTATGCTACCCGTGATTTCCTTCCTGGGATAGCACGGCCCTCAGTGCGTGCGTATTCGCTTGCATCGGTCGTTATGGTAAACAAATTCGTAAAATCAGGAAAGGCGAGTATCGGCTCTTCCTGAAGTCGTGCCATACATTTCCGAATATTATCTTCCATTAGCAGTGTCACCATCACCTTCAATCCTTTCTTTAAGAGGTTGTTCAGAGATACTAGATATACTAGGGCACGAATCTTCTATAATAGTTAAGTGTTCCTAATAACCTTCGGATCCCCTTTAAGTCTCGTGGTATTGCCATCTTTCTTATGGCCTCCATCTTATTAGCATCCGGTTTGACCCCTTCTTTAGAAATTGAATGGCCTAAAAAGTTTATACGCTAAATATATAAGTCTTTATATAAATATATAAAGTCAGGAGACCTACCAGGGACTTTTCACTCGAAAGTTTCAAGCCAAATTGCCCTACCCTCTCAAATACGCTCTTCAAGTGTTTTATGTGATCAGCCTCCGTTTTACTAAACACTAATAGGTCATCCATGTAAATTTGGAACATTGATTCGTCGATTCCTTTTAAAAATTCGTCCATTAGACGCTGAAATGTTATCGGAGCATTCTTTAGGCCAAAGCATTCTAGTAAACTCATAGTGACCCCTTTCGAATGTAAATGCTGGTTTATGTCTGTCTTTTGGGTGCATTTTTATTTGGTGATACCCTGCTTTCAAATCTAAAGTACTAAATATTGTTGCTCCGTTTAGCCTGTCCAGGATGTCCTCAAACCTGGGGATATGGATACTTTTCATCGACGGTATTTTCGATAGTTTATCACAACGCGATATTTCTCTATGTTCTCTCCTGCCACGCTTTTTTTCTTTACCGCCCACAACGGACTATTATAGGGTGATGTACTGTCTATGATTATCCCATGTTCCATTAGGTTCTTTAGTTCTTTCCGAATGTGATGGCGAAGTACCTGGGGGTATCTCCTCTCTTTGACATATGTTATTTTTTCCTCTTTTTTTTAGTGGAATCTCATGAACGGTTCTCCTTGTTCCCCCTAACATGTCCCCTTCTTTGAAGAAAATGTTGTCAAATTCTCTCCTTACGATTTGTCTCCAATCTTCCTTTCGATCGATCGCACCTATTTGCACCTTACCGTTCTTAAGTGCTGATCGGCACTCATGTGTTTTTTCCCCAATCCTAATTCTCCATCTTCCACCGCTGTTTTTAACCCTCACACCTACCTTCCCCAGTAAGTCACATCCAATAATTGCCTGGTATTCTCGGGGCATGCAGCTTACTACGTGCACTCCTAACATGCCACTTCCGGCTGCCCATCTATCTAGCAATATCTCCGACTCCCCTTCGACTCTACAAAGGCCACGTAAGGTGATCAACCTACAATGACATACCTGGATCTTGGGAATCCTCTTTCCACCACATAGCTGCTTCAGTGCTCCTCTGGTCATGATGGTGTTGGAGCTCCTGGTGTCCACCAAGCACTGTACTCCTTTTATCACTTCAATTATAGGCAACCAGCCACACTCAATCTTTATGTTGCAACTCACCAGCGTGTGGTCGCCCCTCTGCCTGCACTCTCCTCAGGCCCTCTCCTCTGCTGTTCGCCGCCTGCTTCCTCCGCTTCTCCTTACATCTCGGCAGCTCCCACATCTTCCTCTCGGTGGTCCATCAACATCCTCGTTGGTCTCCGAGGTTCCTGATTCCTCCGTAGATTCTCTGTACCGCATTCATAGCATCTGGTGCGGGGGCACTGCGCTACTAAGTGTCCGCTTTTCCCGCAGCCGTGGCATTTACGGTCTTCTTTCTTAGAATTATTTCTCGGTCTGGTTTTTGATTTTTCCGTAGCTTGAAGCCTCTCCCTACCTATGTCCCTACCTATATGTTCTTTCCTCCTCCAGGCAGTTGGTGTGGTTTTGGGTCGCTATAGGCTATCCTACTCCACCAAGTTTCTTTCACTTCCATTCGGGTTTCCTCTTCTCTCGCACTCTAATCTACCATTTCTTGAGCTCATTCTATCAATGATCGATCCCTCGGTAGACCCTCTCTTTTTCCGGTTTCTTTGGCCAGCTGTACCTTGAGGATAGTAGACAAAAATGCCATCCGCCCTTCTACTTCAACCGCACTCATTGCTTCTCTCATCTTTTCGGTAATATTGTTAAATCTGGCTAATAGTGCCGCAGCGTACTGCCCGTTCGATTGCCGAGGTGATTTAACCTCCCTAAACATTTGAAAAATGTCTTCTTCCGGGGTCCACCTTCCGCCCCCGTATGCCTTCTTTAGTCTTTCTTTCACTACTAGCCAAGGAGTCTCTTCATCCACTTGGATATGGTTTAGAATATTCCTTTTTACTCTACACACTAGTGCCGTCTTTTGTGCTTCTGCATCTCCCGCATTGACTAGATTTTTGGTGACTTTCGTGTCTATCCTTTCTATAAGGCGATCTCCGCCTTTCAAAAAGTGGTTAAGCTCACCGGTTTCTCCTCCAAAGCGCTCTAAATCTGAAATTGCTTTCCTCAGGTCCTGACATGTTGCCACCCTCCTAAGCTTCATCCATTCTAGAGTATTAGCGTGTGCTGTCGCCAACGTTTCTCGTGGTAACTGTGGAATATCAGATACGTTCAGCATTGATGGTCGTAGAACTCCCTCAGCCATCTTTTTCGACTTAGCTTACAACTTCACGAGTAGGCAAAAAAAAAAACGGTTGAGGACACTTCTTATCCCGGGTTTCGGCACCAGTTAAATATTGCCGATAGGAAACTGTTCACTAACAGAGAAAAAACAGCCTTATTGTGATAAATATAAACAAGACTTTTTATGAGCAAACACTTTTTAATAACAATGATAATAATTCAATAATGTAACCGTGTGTCATACGAGGTGTGGCTATTAAATAACGAGACTGACGCTGTAAAACATTTTATTTTTATTTCATACATTTTTACTTATTATCACCTTCAATATACACCCCTCCTCTATCCCTACAACGCTCCATGCGAATCTTCCATTGTTCGAAACAGTGCTGGAAGTCTTTTTCTGTCAGCTCCTTCAGGACGCATGCCGCTTTCTCTTTCACAGCTTCAACAGACTCAAATCTTGTTCCTTTTAATGCAGATTTCACCTTAGGAAACAGATAGAAGTCGCACGGCGCAAGATCCGGCGAATAAGGTGGATGGTCTAACACTGGGATGCTGAATTTGGCTAGAAACCTCTTAACAGACAATGCGGAATGAGCTGGCGCATTGTCTTGGTGGAGAACCCATGACTTGTCCTTCCACAATTCAGGTCGTTTTTTCCTTATTCTTTCGCGGAGTTCAGCAAGAACGTGAAGGTACACAATCCCATGAATATCGAAAAAAACAATCAACATTGCTTTGAATTTTGATTTGCTCATTCGAGCTTTTTTGGCTCTCGATGAAGATGGGCTCTTCCAGTGCATGGATTGGCGCTTTGTTTCAGGATCATACGTAAAAAACCACGATTCGTCACATGTTATTATCCTTTACAGTAAGTTTGGGTCATTTTCAATGGCATTCAAAGTGTCAGTACAAACATTTTTGCGAGCTTCTTGTTGTTCAAATGTGAGAATTTTAGGCACCATTTTGGCACACACTTTTTGCATGTTAAAATTGTTATGTAATATTTGCCGTACGGATTCTTTATCAATTCGTACAGTTTCAGCAATCGCACGAATACTTAACCGACGGTCAAATCGAATCAGATTACCGATTTTTTCGATATTGTCATCCGTTTTCGACGTGGAAGGGCGACCCGGGCGTGAATCATCTTGAACGTCTTCTCGGCCATCTTGAAAACGCTTAAACCACTCAAAAACACATGCACACGATAAACATTCATTGCCATACACTTCTTTCAATAAATTATAAGTTTCAGTAGCGGTTTTTCCATTTCCGAACGAAGGCTACGGCTCTACTGATTTGTTTACAAAAGCGAGAGGCACTACATTCGAAAGAGAAGGCTTCACGATAACAGCTGTTGGTTGCTGGCGTTTGGCGCATGCGCACTTCTTCTGTAGCAGCGTCAGTCTCGTTATTTAATAGCCACACCTCGTATAAAATAGTAAATGTTCAATGCATCACTTGGTATTAATGTGAATGTCACATCCCCGTCCTTGATTTACACACACACACATAAACATATATTTATAAATAAATAAATATATATATATATATATATATATATATATATATATAATTTATTTGTTTATTATAAAAAATACAGTCGTCTTGAACCATTTTTGAAGGGTTAGGGCTTCAAGATTACAACTCCCTGTATGCGATCATCTTGAACCGAAGGATATCGAAAGGACAAGGAATCCAAAATACCCCTTCCACGACATTAAAAGGACCATAGGTCATATTAATTGCCAAAATGCAGGATAAAAGCACATCAGAGCTGTATACATGTGAAAAAAAAACTTCAGTCTCTTTTCTTTTTTATGAGACTCAAATTACCATATTAAGGACTGTATTCTCTTTTAATACATTACCATATATTCATAATAATTTTTCATTAATTCAAATTAATTTCAATATTTTAAAAAATCACTTTATCTTAAAACAAATTTAAGCCCAAATTCGAAATTAAACAATAGTTTCTTAATTTTTCCCAAAATTTATACAATGAAAAGTCATTTTATAATACTTGGCTCTTTTTTCAATGAAAAGTAGCTCAAAGAATAATTGTCTCGATGGTTTGGTGTCCTCGGTGAATTGGATGGATGGATGTATTCGATGATGGCCTATTGGCGATGATCAAGTGTGCTTGTAGCCTTACAGTTGAAAGAAGGCCTCTGCTAATATAACTGCATGCATGGCTGCAAGTATGGCTTTCTGGATCATTCCTTATCAGGATCTGAAAATTTGAGCAGCGCTTAACCTTGTTCTCTGATATACCACAGAAAATAACATTTGATGAACAATTAAAAATAAATCAAATTCCTCTTAGTATAAAATTCATCACAAAATAAATCAATCCAATAAATTGCAAACAATAATTCATTTTAAATAATATCAATAATATTTCTAAATAAAATTCTTAACCATTATTAATATTCATAATAATATTCATCGTACCACTGTACTTAATACCTTCATACCATATTAATTTCACCTTTATATTTCATAACAACTTATTTTTATCAATATATTACACTTACCAATTTATTTAATTTAATACCGATAAATCATATATTATTTTACGGAGTCCCTTTTTTGGCCATTTGCATATGCTCAGTTGCCCATAATGGTATATCCCACAAATTACAACACAACATGTAACATTTCAAAGGGCTTACACATATAATACTTTCATACAGCATAAATCATTCATTTAAAAATAAAAATTCAAAAAATAAGAAACAATTTCTGAAAAAGAAAAATTATAAAAATACTTCTCTTTATGCATATTAAAATAAAATACTTCTTCTTGTGCAATGATCTTCTTAAAACAAATACAAATTCAGACCTTTCAAACAAATCTAAAATTCATAAAACAATATTAATTTCAAAGTCATAAAATTATATACACATAGTATGATTTTTCAATTTTCTAATAAAAAATTATTAATTACAAAGCATTTTATATTATATCAAATATAAGAATGAATTCCTAAAATAACTCAAATTACTAAGCATCACTAAACCGTCACATCAAATTACTTATTCATTATTCCATTTAAATTTATTAAGTCCATAATCACAATTATTATTTCTACAAAATAATAAAATTCAAACTTATCTCTGTGCATCATTTTAGGATTAAGGAAACATTCAATTCTTCAATAAAATCCATCCAATAATAGTAATATTAGAGCCAAAATTAAAGTTTCCAGTACAGCTCTCTGGCCAAGTTCATGGTCATAACTTCTTAATAGATACCAATTAATATCTGCAACTGAGCTTTACAATTCATTTTAATTTTACTTAAAAAAAAAAAAATGCTGCCCAAGGAAAGGTTATTAGGATTCTAAGGACAGGCCATCATTATTCAATATATATATATATATATATATATTTTAAATACCATATATGTATATATATTCCACAATTAATTTAATTGCCCTCAAATTATCATTAAAAATATGCAAAGACATTTTTTTAATTATTATTACCCATCAATCAATTCAATCAAATTACAAATTACATACAACACATCCAATTCTTATTAAAAATCTACAAAAACAATTTATTATTAATTAGCCATCAATTCTAATTGAAATTTACCAACACAGTTTACAATTGTTGCTTGCCATCATAATATCATTGAATTTTTTTTTTTTTTTTTTTTTTTTTTTTTTTTTTTTTTTTTTTTAAATCCTTTATTCCTTTATACATGCATAAAATTATACACACATAATAGGACCTATAGGAGGCAAAAATGCCCATACATAGGTAGGCTCAATTACAATAGAAATCTTATAGCTAATCCAAAATACAGAAAGGCTACAAATCAATTTACAAAAGAGTGCATTTAAATACTCAATGAGTGGTTTTATGCGATATGACTTATAACTATACAATATTGAAATTAATATATTAGCTTAGTATACACAGTAGGGTTAAAGTATATAGAAACACTGTGCACTATTCAATGTCACTATACAGTTAATG
The DNA here is from genome assembly GCA_911387785.2 of Aelia acuminata. Lineage (NCBI taxonomy): Eukaryota > Metazoa > Arthropoda > Insecta > Hemiptera > Pentatomidae > Aelia > Aelia acuminata. Next base: position 84,649,825 of record OU426980.1, read on the forward strand.
CTTTTAAAAGTCTATTGTCATATTTCTAACTGCCTTTTTTAAATTATTTTTTATCACATTTTTACTGAATCTTATAGCTTTTTGGAGAGGTGGCAATTCATTAAAGTATTTCTTCGCAATATGATCATAGCTTCTTTATCCAATCGTTAGAGTTTTTTTGGGCAGAGGTATGCTTTTGAATCTAGTATTGATTGGGTTACTAATATAACAATTTTTTAATTCCAAATACTTATACAGAATTGATTTTACAGTAAAAATTTGGCAGATGTTTAGTGGACGGCATGCATCTTGCTCATAAATTCCAATTAATTAAAGTATTTTTTGTTGTAGTTTATTAAGAGGATTAAGTGATCCTTTATAGATACCTCCCCATCCTATTATACCATACGCAGCGATGCTATTGAAGAGTCCATCCATGGTATATTTGAAGCAGTTGTTTTTTAGATAATATTTTCCTGAGTTTATAGAATACATATACTAGATATTTGGTTTTTTTGATAATATTGTCAACATGAATATCCCATTTCAAGTTTGAGTCATACGTTAGTCCAAGATATTTTGTATGAGTAACTCGATTAAGGCTCTGCCCATTAATGTATGCTTGAAAAATTTCAGGCATTTCCATATAAATGAAGAATTTATATGGACACATTTTTTTTCTAAGCATCAATTGTCATTACAATACGAGGAAAATATTTTTTATTTTTTTTATATCATCGGCCATTCATTTTATTATTAAAAATATCCCAAAACAATTTATAATATTGGCTGTCGCATTATAATTAAAAAATATCGAAAATCTGATGCTGCCACATGAAACAATTTATTTATTACATTTGTTTATTACACAAACTCGATGCTATTATACGCACTTTTCAATCAATTATATTTTAGGCCCCAAAAAACTTATGACATATTTTCTTCGTCGTTATCCCAACAAATTCTGTATATAATACAATATCCAATATCAAATTCATTATTATTGTTATCATTAATAATATATTAATTTTTTACATTTCGTCGACGTAATTACTAATTATAATTGTACTATCCATACCATTATCAAATTAAAGAATTATTTATGGCCAATCATATTATTAATATTTTATTTCCAGTTAAACCTATAACTCATCTTTATTCATAATAAACTATTACCATTACATTCATTAATCAATCTTTTAAATTCCTTGAAACACGCGCGGTCTTAAATCTTTAAATTCCGTCCAATTATATTATTTATTTAATTAACATCTTACCGCCATTCCGATCTGAAGCTAATAACTTTTTGTATTTCACTTTCCGATAATTAACATTATTATTCTCTACTTAGGGGCGATATTAAATTATATATCTCTTTCCAATAATTTACAATAATACCCCGACTATAGTTTCTCACAAGTTTATTCGCAGGATTATTTTTATAAACGCCCTTTACATTATTATTTCTAAAATAATTTCTATTTTTGTTTAAAAAATTAAATTTATTTCCATGACAATGACTGTATTGATTGTTTGAAGAAAACATGATAATCCTTTCAGTTAGAACTTGTTAGTCAAGATTAGGGCAAAGATTGGCATCACACTTATTATTCGGCGAAATACTGGTGGATTCATTATCGAACAAACATAAAGGTTGGCAGGCCTGTTCACTGTTAAACTCAATTTTCTCAAAGGGCTGCTATTTAAATTTTCATTATCTTCAGGGGCGTTCTCCATATAAGTTATTCGCACGTTATTTATGTTAATTATTTCTATCCGATTGATTTCAATTAAATTTTCCAATTGATCCATATTTATTTCCAAAGCGCATAATATAACTTTATTCTGGGACTTTTAGTCCCCTAAGAATAACAAAAAGGAAACATATGGTATTACATTTGTCTGACTAAAATTAGATCAGTAGGATGAAATTATATATATGACATATATACATTATCCTACATTATATATAGGATAATAAAAATACAAATAGTGTTTACACATTGTTCTAAATATTGACCATTTTTATATTTGTGAGGAAGATTAATTATCTTGGAGATGGGTGAATAAATGGTATTTAAATGTTGCCAAGGAGGATGCGCTGCCTATGGAGTTAGGCAGGGAATTCCAAAGATGGGTTGCACGTACTGTAAAGGATCGCTCAAAGGAGGCTGTTCTACGGGTAGGAACATACAGGTCGGTGGGATGGGATCTTGTGTTTAATAGGTGGATGGACGAACGAGGTGTAAGGAGGTCGAGGATATAGGTGGGTTTTTTTATTCTGAAGGATTGGAATAGGAAGGAACCAAGGAGATATTGTCGTCTGGATTCAGGAAGAAGAAAACCTTGCTCAGTATACAATTGGGAGACGTGAGAGTGCCTGGGAAGATCGAGAATGAATCTGATAAGGCGGTTCATTAATCTTATTAATCTGATCTCCAGTTCACCAGACAGCCCTCCGTATACCAGGCATCCATAATCAAAGTGGGGAAGGATGAGAGAGGAAACTAGGAGATGGCGGGTGCTTCTGGGGAATCTAAGGAGCTGTTTTAGGACTGCAATGGATTTTCGGGTAATTTGGGATACTTGATGTTTCCAGGAGAGATGATTATCAAAGGTGAGACCAAGGTTTTTTATGGAATCTTGGAACTGAATAGAAGTGCTATTGATATATAATAGTGGATAGTAAGGAAGGGAGGGAATCCAGGGAGGGTTTTGAGCCGATAAGGATTGCTTTTGTTTTCTCTGGATTTAGCCGTAGTTTGTTTTCTGTCGCCCAATGGTTAATACTGTCGATGTCCTCTTGAAGTTTTATAGCCGCTTCTATTATATTCGAAGGGTGACATGATATGTAAATTTGGAGGTCATCAGCATATAGATGAAAGTGGGAGTGACGCAATAATAATAATAACCGTTAATTTTTTTATTCCCCACTCCTATTGGATCTTTAACATTATCACTTAATATTAAATCAAAATTTTCCGTACGTTCATTAAATTCATTAGATTTAATAATAAACTCATTAAGCTGCTGACCATTTCTAAATTATTCCATTTTTCTATAATAAATTCAATACTTTTAGCTAAATATTCCATTATATTTTCACCAGTTATAATTTTATTAGATTCGTCCGCCATTTTAATTTTAATATAACTGTTACTATAATTATTCTGTTAATTATAAAAAAATCACCCTAATAATTATAACATATATTTCAACTAATTTTAACTGTCCTTAATATTTAATACAAATAATTCAGCCCCAATTTTTCACCAATTAATTTATAAATACGCGCAACAAAACTATTATTTATTTATTTTCGAAAAATCGAGCTGTGACTACCAGTTTTGATTTTATTTAAAAATCAAAAAATCGTACTCAGCAACCAGTTTTTGATTTTTAAAAATCAAAAAACCACGATCTCTGCTAACAGTTTGCTATGATCCATGTTTTAATTATAATAATAATGTTAGTAAAAAAAGGTCCGTGAATCTTAATTATATTAAATAATTGGAACATAAGTAAAAAACACAGAGTACGCAATGGAAGTAAATTATTATTATTAGTAAGAATGTATACATATAAAGAAATATATCTAATTATTATAGAAATAAAGGCCTGAATATAGGAAGTGAGTGGGGTGGCCAGGACAGAGGCAGCAAATACGTCTGTACCAATCAAGATTCTCTAAGAGACTGTTCCGAGTCTTTTGGAGTGGGGCGATAAGGAGGGCTTAGGGTACAAAGTTTGGCCCTATGTTATTATTTAGCATATTTATATAGCTAACATATTCAATTATCTATTTGGGCACCTAATTACAATAATTATTACAATCAAATGTCATTATTCTTATCCCATACATGCCCGGTGTGGCTGTGGGGTAAAGCGCTGCACTCCCATGCCGGAGCTGCAGGTTCGAGTCTCGCCCTGGGTGGTGCTTTTCTTTCGTAGGAGAAGTGCCATGGGTGTTTGTATGAGCAGTATAGGGCTTTAGTGGAAGCCTAAAAAAAAAATATCCCATACATAATATACATCATAGCCCTCTTAAATTAATTACAAATAATTATGTGTGGGTCATCACAAGTTGAGGACTGAGTTTATATCGGAACTGATGAAGTGATTTTTATATCTGTTTATTATATCATAGAGGTGCAGTTGGACAGCTTCAGGACTGGGATCGTAGCGTTCTAGAATGATGGACGAACCTACTTTTGCCAGTTTAACTTTTAGCTCTGTATACCAATTAAAAGAAGTGGTGTTATTTCCATCCAACTCTTTTAATCTGTTGTAGCAAATCCTAGGTAGTCTATCTTCTTGCATTTTCAGTAAGGTAATCCACCATCCCAGCATTCTTTTGACTATTTCTACTTCCATTCTTTTGATTCCGGACTCTAAACGGACAACATAATTTGGAGTATATTTCGACCAATAATAAATCTGCTTTACGTATTTAGTTGTAATTCTTTCGAGGTTATTACAATATTTTGGAGCCCACATTTCTGAACAATACAGAAGGGTGGATCGGATGATGGATTTATATAAGGTGTGTTTCGAGTCCCAATCTCTTGATCTTGCTTTTTGTAGTATGGCCAAGATTGTGGCAATAGCGGTTTTTGTTTTTTTGATAGCTGTATTTGCGGCTGGAAGGAATTTTCCGGTCAAGCTAAACTGTATTCCTAAATAATCACATATACAGTGGATATCGTTTATAACGACATTGAAGGGACCGTAAAAACTTCGTTATAGGCGATCGTCGTTACATCCGACATATCGCTTTTAACGACACCGGTCGTTATATCAGGTTTAGGCCATTTTTAACAGCTGATTGTAATGATAGCCTTCTTACAAATACAAATTTCCTATTACAAAAAGTTCCAGTCATATTGGCTGCCACCAAAACCGTTGTTCTATTCTTCGACATTTTTCCATTAGAACATTTCTCCCCCTTAAAATGTAGTGTCCGATCAGGCAGTACCTTATGAATAAGTCCAGTTTCATCTACCTTTAAAATATCTGAATCATCGTAATTTTCACGAATTAATGGCCATACTGACGAAAGCCAGTCACTGGGTATCTCTTAGGGGACGCTAGCAGCCTCACCGCTAAGTTTTATAAAAATATTATGGCGAGCACAAAATCCATCCTCGCGAAATACTACTTGTCGATTCGCTAGATGGTTCTGAAGTGGATTCATTGATCGATTTTAGAAAATCATTGGCTTCTTCGAGTAAAATTGTCCCTGAAATTGTAACGTTTCGGCTGCGTTGGTGTCGAAACCATGTTACCGTCCACTTTGTCGCACGTAGCTCTCCTTATTTTTTTTTTGTCTTGAACGATTCATCCAGTTTAACTAGTCCCCGAATGCTGTCCCTATTTTCCCATATTTGAAATCATTGAATGACTTACATTCAGTTCCTATGCAAGACCTCTGTTCGACTCCCCATTTTCCAGTCGACAGAAAATTTGCAATTTTTCTTCTAACGAAAATGCCTTTCTCTTTGACATGGTATCACCACGGACAAGTGTATGGAGAACAAAACCGCAACTAACAACCAAACGAACAACCAGATATCACCAAGCACAAGTGTCTTATTCGAGAACTGGCCGCAACTGATTCGAATATGTTTGTAGGAATAAAAATACAAACAATCATGGGAGAGAAAACTCTAAGAATTTCCTAGAAAAGGTGATAGATGTTTCTTCCTGCCCCCGGAAGAAATATCCCGCAATCCGAATGGAAGAAGACTTCTTTCCGGAAGCCGGACGTTATAACCGATCTTTTTGTTCCCCGGGGGACTCAAAATGGGTCGCTAAAGCCAATAGTGCTGTAATAAGTTAAGCTTTTGCTGGTAATCTGCCCATGAGTCCGCTAGCATCACTATGTCGTCTGCAAATAGTAGCATTAGTACCTCTTTAGAGCCGTTTACAGCTATATCTCTTGCTTGGTGGTCTTGGAAGCACTTTACTATGTCAGATATGTATAATGCAAAGAGTAATGGGCTTGCTGAATTGCCTTGGAGAACACCCTTTGTTACTTTTATCGGATTTGAAATCTCCCCATTAACCTCAATTATTGCTTCCATATTTTTATACAATATTTGGAATATATTGATTATTTTAGAACTAACTCCAATTTAATTTAATTTATGCAAAAGCTTTTCATGATTCAGGGAGTCAAATGCTTTCTGAAAGTCAATAAATATTCCAAATAGGTACATAGTGGCCTTTAAGTCTGAGAGTGATATTTATATTTGAGCTAAGAACAAAAATACTTTCTCTACATCCTCTATTTTTATGAAAATCATTTTGTTCTTCAGGAAGTATAAGGTTGATTTCTGACCATTCCGTAAGGCAATTATTAAGAATGAATTTAAATATTTTGGTTATCGAACTTAGGAGAGCCATATTTCTATAATTATTCGGATTTTTTTTCTCACCTTTTTTATAAATTGGTTTAATTATTATGTTAGACCAGCTTCTCGGAATGTCTTCCTTTTCATAAACTTCGTTCAAAAGATGCAGAAGGTAATGTTCCCACTGAGGGTATTAATGGAATTTGCTCTACGGCCATATCATGAACATGTGTCATTGTGTTCCAGTTAACCCAGATTGTGTCTACTCCTGACGTTGTAAGTATGACTGGTGAAATATCCTGACTCGTCACTGGAGGTCCTACCGTTAATTACCATGAACTCATTTTCCTCTAAAAGATTTACTATCTTCTTTCCTCTTGAGTTTAGGACTCTGTCCTGCGATTTTCTATTCTCCTTCAACATAGTACCTTCAAAAAGATTGTTCTCTGTAGATTGATTCAGTAGGCCAAATCTTCAGTTCCTTAACTTAAACTATAGATATTGGTGTATCCTTCTATATTCCAGAAAATTATATTGAGGTAGGATCAAGATACAATATATTTTCCTTTAGTTTTACTAATTTCTAGTAGATGGGCAGGGGTCGGGTGAGTTTTCGAGAGACGCTGGGAGAGAGCGCTTCTCTATTAACCCTTTAGCTAAGCACTCGGAACGAAAGTTGCACTGAGAAGCTAAGCGGGTCTGCCGGCTTTTACACTCCCCAAGCTAAGGCGTGCATGCCGCTTTCCGCCGCTGACTGCTTCAACTTCAACTCCTCATAACCTTCACCGACTATTTCCTAATGTTTTATTTTTTTTTTATGATTCTATAATACCTTTATCATTATTTCAATAAATTAAAATGCTATATTAGCGATTGCAATGACAGATTAAGTGATTTAAGAAGGTAATAATGAACAATAATATAATAATGTTATTACTTTATGCACATTTTTTTTAAATTTAATTAATTTTTTAGTAAGTAATATTTTTTTATTTGAAGTAATATTTTAATAATTTACCAATGTTTAGATGAATAAAAAACTTCCTGATGGTGGATCAGTCCCCGAAAAGTGAGCCACAGGTTCTTGGAAAAAGTTTGGCTCCGGAAAAAGACTGCCCTCTTCCGATCTTTCATTCAAAATCTCCCAAATCTCCTTATCAGTGAACACTTTTCACTGCATACTAACACCAATCCTGGAGAAATAATAGCGAAATAAAACAGCGAATATCACCAAAAAACACAGAGGACTATCGCTCAGAGCATCTAGAACTCGAAATGAATAATAGTAAATATGTCCTTTAAGACCCCTGACGGTAGCCGGGAGAGCAATAAGGGACGGAAAATTTTTTTTAGCAGGTATAAAAGGGGTGAAGACGGGCTTCCCTGAAGGGACGACCCAGATGATAGGAAGCTACTGGGCCGAAACAAATATTTCCGCATTAGAGACACCCCTGCAGCCTAGCGGCCGCTCGATGTACTTATTAAGTCTCCGTGGATCCGCTTGGATGTGCCTCAGTCTTAAGTTATCTCATGTGAAGCTGAGGATGTTAAATAAGTGAAAAACTGATTGCGAAATATATCGTCATCCACTACTGGGGACCGGTGGGCCACGACGAGTTATCTCGTAGTTCGCTTGTGGCGACCGACTTTTTTATCCGAAATCTATCGTCCAGAGCCATGAAAGGGTTAAACTCTTCAGAATCGGTTCCATAAGAGATATCTTTTATATTTTTAAATAGAGTTAAATCTGATTCATTTTTAATTATTATCTTAGTCGAACCTTCCGTGTATCTAGTATACATTTTTCCGCCTCTATGCCACAAGAATTTGAAAAGCCCTTCCCTTTGTAATGCTCTGGCTTTGGCAAATGGTTTTCGGATGTTAAGGACTCGTTTATGAATATTTTCTTTTTATCTGCTTCCTGAAGAGACTCTGAAGAGTTAAAAAATTTTAAAGTTTTTAGATTAGATAGAAGAAATAGAAATAGAAGATAAAGTTTTTCCCTATTTTTTCTGGTGTTAACTAAAAAAGAGTCCTTATTGATTAATCTTAAGAACCCTAACACGATAATGTCCATATGTGAGCCATTTTTTTTTTTTTTTTCTAATTCTGTAATAATTAGCTAGGTCTCTTATACTTATTTCTACTTCTAAGAGCTTGAGTAAATTAGGACATAACTCATTAATATTTTCTCCCTCTTTAAAATGAATTCCTTTAACCTCAATTTTTTTCTTAATTTCATGATTTTTTATTAATGATATAGAATAGAATACGATTTATTTGCATTTGGGGTTTTTCCCTGTACAAATAGAGTTGGCTATTATTGAATTGTTATTGAAAATATGTCATATAATATATATACATACATACACATAAATTCATTGAAAATATCTTACATAGGTACAATATATACACCATTTTAGAAATAAAAATAATAGCCTCTAGCATACATAACAAATTATAACCCCGTATTACAGATATCATAAATTACCTAGGTTTGTTTCTATGTGATAATATATAATGAAAACAATATGTCATAATAATAATGAAAACAATAAAAAGGTTCTTCTCACAGGTGTACTATCCATAAAATACGTATAGCCGCTCAAATCAGAATGAGTAACTCGAATAAAATTATTGTTTATCATAAAGGGTAAAAATTTGTTATTGAAACAAACAAAAAATGTTTAATCTGTAATCGAAGAAAAATAGAGAAATAGAGTCATTAGAGCACTTTTATTTTCATTGCCCAACATACCTAACCAATAAAGAAAGAAAGAAAGAAATCAATTTATTCAATAAAGAAAAATATTTACATGATTACATGGAAGAGAATAGTATTACCACGCTGCTGACGATTGATGATTACGAGATGTTAACTAACCTGTATTACTACTCTATAAACTGCCCCAAATTATGACAATTTATAATAGATGAATAATCAATATTAATTCAGACAATTATTATTTTATATTTTCTTTTGTTATTCTTTCATCTCCTATAATATAAATATATATATTAATAATATATCTGACTTTATATCGGCCTTAGTTGTTTTTAATTCCTGATTTTCTACCTTTAGATTTGATATACGGTCATTGAGATTTTCAATTTGTGAGCTAATATAATTTTGAGTTTCCTGGAAAGCTGAAATCGTGTTTGTAAAATTTTTAATGAATTTTTGAAGGATGATATTTCCGCATTTGTTGAAATTGTGGAATTAATTAAGAAATCTATTTTTTCTTCTAAGCTCATTTTGTTAACAACTTTTTTCCCTGTCATTATTAATTAATAATAAATTATTAGTTAGGGAAAATATGGTTTAACGTACGGAGATGGGTAAATGATAACGGTACACTTAAACTTAGAGCGTTGGTCGTGGTGGAAGGTGGGTGTGGCTGGTGGGGCAATCTGTAGGAGAGAGCGGGGTTGGTTGGCAACAGTTTTCACTTTTTTGATTGTTGAGTCGTTCCTGTAAATATAATCCCAAAAGGGCATATACCAATGTAAACCCCAAGTATTAGAGTACTTTAAGTATTTTTTTCAACACATAATATTTAACACTATGAGCATAGAAAATTTAAGAATTCGACAAGTCAGAGTATGCCAATTAACCCCCCCCCCCCCCCCCGTGTAGGGCAGGTTGGCCTAGAAGGTTGTGTTGTTTGGCAATCTCATTCAAGTACTGCCTGACACATATTATTGTTATTAAAAGCTGCACTACAATGATATAATAATTTTGATCGGTTTTTAACAGCTATTAAGGGACAATAGAATGACAAATGGCTGCATTTTACCATATTTATTTAAATTGAACAAAATTATATAACATTTCAAGCAGCAGAAATTAGAAAAATGTAATGGCTTAGAAGCATCATTGCGTTAGAACAATGTAAACAAATTTTTCATAAAACTAAACGAATTCAACACATCTTCAAAAACTATAGGTAGGATAAATATTCTCTGGCCCTTCAATCGTATCATGAGAAAGTGTCTGCGGTGCACTAGTTTAATTTTCATAGTAGCCATGTGTGGTTGGTTCATCAATAAGCTTCGATTGCAGCTGAAGGTGATCTTTAATGTCATTATCTTTTTCGACGTTCCTAAAGATGCCGTTTAAGTTTAGACTGCAGTATTTTTCTGCATAGGAAATATTGCTCTCCTCCTCGCTGGAACTAAAGTCAAGTGGTAGTTTCACCTTCGTTTATGTTTACCTTACTTTTGTGATTCGCTACTGCGCCAACAAACCCCATTTGAAGATAGCCAACTAACCCCACAGGAGAAATCATATGAAAGATGGCTGCCAGGACAGGGGAGAGCAACCAAACAAGAAACTGGTTAATTGAAAGGTTAGGTTTTTCAAAGGATTTTGGGGCTATGTGCACAGAATCGGAGTCGAATGTTTTGCCATGCCTTAAAATCAAACTTTCTGAAAATATAAAAATGTACTTAAATGTTGTAAAATCAATCAATGAAGCACACTCTTCTCTACACTGTTAGCTTTGGACTGAAACCTCAGGACATGACTCCGGAGGTCGAGCGGGTCACATGGTACGATTGTGGCACCTTCACAACAGGTGTGACAGAAATTATAAGCCCAAGGTCAACCTACCCCCTATGCCAACCAACCCCACTCTCCCCTACTATAATTCTATTAAAGGTATTAACTATTTTACCTGGAATAATTCTAGAAAAATTGACTTCGACTGGTTAGAATCACTTCTAACTTCACACCTATCACAAACGTACCTCTGTCCACTGATATGCAAAATTTCAATTCGTTTGGATCACTTTTACCGGTGCTACAGTAAACTGTCCGAGAGGCGATGATTAGTGTGCAGCTGACCAAGCCGGACTCCTGCATTTACCATACTGACCCCACAAAAATTCCAAAAAAAAAAAGTAAATTCCGGAGAGCCCTCAAAAAGAATGGATATTCAGACGAAACCATAACTTCCGAATTCATTAAACGAGAATCTAAAACTAAAAACCACCACCCTGAAGAAAATAAACTCATAGCTATCATCCCCTTTCTAAAAGGCACCTTGTAAAAAGTAGCCAGAACACACAAAAAACAATAACAAAACAATTTTCACCACAGACAGGAAAATCGGACAGATTCTGCCCAATCCATATTGTCAATATTGGACTCAACAAACCTGGACTTTACAGTATTGCTTACTCATGTGCTAAACCATATATAGGATAGACAGGAACATCACCACACGACAAAAAAACATATTGTCGCAGTTAAGAAAATACGGACAGACAAATCAGCCACTTTCACAAATCACAACACACTGTAGCCTCCGAAGACACCAAAGCCATAGCCTAGGATTGACAACTACCACCATAGATCCATCAGGGAGGCTATAGAAATTATAAAACAACCAAACAATATAAACAAAGAAGACTGATATAGACTTAGCAAAAACTGGTACCCCGCACTAAACAACATTAGACAACACAACACATCTCAGAGAGCTGACGACATCCCCCTCCACTGGGCCATGCCCCCTCTGACACTGGCCAATGGGAACACAGACTTTGCCCCCGACAGAAGATTACTGATCCCCTTCTCCATTCTCATTCTTGTATTGGCCCTGAAGAAGCCTACAGCAAGATGGGTGAAAACTTGGCAGTTATCAAGCCTGTTACATGGTCAAACCCTGAAGAAGAAATGCATATAAAAAAGTGGATAACTTTTGGTTTAAAATAACACTTAGATTATTTTTATTATTCATAATATTTTTTTTGAGAATGTAGTTCACTCTTTGTTTTATCTTATAAGACTTTATGGCCATTTTTAATTTCAGAACTTGTGGAAAGAAACATTTTCTGATAGAATGTTAAAGCTAATGGCAGACTATTTGTTTAGAACATCACCATACATAAAGGTTGATGATTTAGAAACTTTTTACTACAAGTTAATGGAGACTACTGCCAGTGAACAAGCTCAGATATTAGTTGACATCCTTGGTGTTGATAATTGCATTTCTGCAGAAAATTTTCAGTTTGTAAGTGTACAATATTTCTTCTCCTGTGTTAACCCATTAACAAAACCTCTAGAGAAATCTTCATTTTGATTCTTCTATGCTTAACCATTATCAAATTCTCTTGAGATACCTAGCACATTCATCATTTTTAGACCATTACTGTATATTCAGTCGTAAGCTGCTATTAAATACACATAACAAACATGCATTTTTGAACTAATTCCTATTGTTCTTTTTATTGTTTTTCGAAATTATAGAAATAACTAAATGACCTGGATAATATTCTCACATGTACCAAGTTAAAAATAATCTCTACATACTGCATAAATAAAAAAATAAAACTGGATTTACGACTTTGTTCATTAATACTTGTAATAAATCTGGGCCTTAATTATTAAAAAATTAATATGAGGTAACTGTAAAAATAAATGGTTGCCACCATCTTGTATTTTGTGTTACCTCTCATTATATTAATTCCTAAGTAAATTGTTTTTTCTTGGGGGATCAGTGGAAGAGGGACATGTGGGAATTAAATGGAAATTTAAAGAGCGAGGACTGCTAGACACCCTGTACGAGGAGCTCAGTTACTTTTTATTAAATTTATATATGTTTTTGTTATGGAAAAGGTTAAATTATGGTCATACAGAATAGCTCAGAGTATGATTTTGCATTGTAATTGTAATCAGGATGTTTCAACCCGAGTTTCAGATCTTCATCAGTTCTGGTCCATTTCCAAGATTCAGAACGACTGTCAAAAATTTAAAAAAACTCGGGAATAGAAATATGTGAAACTCAAGTTGGAAGATCGGTCAAGGCTGAAATTGCTGAAGGGTGTAGTGATAGCGAAAGGGAAGATGAAATAAGGTTCCACTTCTGTAGGGACAACTCAGGTAGTAACGAAAAATGCACCCAGGGCCACAATAGATGTCAAAATTAATGGTCAATGATGCTGTTAGATCTCTAAAGCACGATGCCTTCCATCTTAAGCTGCCTCACGTGACCAACGTATCAAGTCTCGTGAACTGTAAGTCACTATCCAGGCCTGGTACATTTAGAATTTTCTCGCTACTGAAACGAATGTTAACATGAAGGAGTAGATTGAAAACAGCCCCTTGGGTTAATTGCCTGAGAGGAGGCAGTAGAGAAGAATGGCCAATTCGAAATTCGCTGTTTCACCGACAATTTCAACATGCTGCTTTGTCATCGATCTAATTACTTTAATTTATATTATTCCGCAATTTTATTTCCATCTATTATTTATTTTCATACTCACACCACTAACCAGAATTGTTCCTCTTTTATTTACATTTTATTTTCCCCCCTTTATTCATTGTAAATAGGTTAATAGATATATATTATAATCTAAGATGTATCTTATTAAATTTTCCCATACAGTCCACTCAAAGATAACTCATTTAGAGGTTGTGTCACCTCACTATACAAAGTGAAGGCATAACCCCACAAATTTTGGTCCTACCGTGCCTGATATAAACCATAAAATTCGGTTCAGTACCGGACCCTTTATTCCTTTAAATTGAGAATAATATAATAAATTTGTTTGTGAGTTATTTTCAGTTGCATATTTAATTGTAATTTAACTTAAAGATAAATTCATTACTATTTGCTGCTCTTATAAATGTTGAGACTGGCACAATTCTCCTAAGTCTCACTTCTTTTCAAAATTTCAATGCAATGGTTAATACCTTATACATTTAATTATGTAAATTAAAGCAGCTATCCAGTATATTTCAAACCTATTTTTAATTTATCAGCTTTAACATGCTTCACAATAGTACTATTATAACCTTATACATATAAGATTATTCACATTTTCTCAAAATGTTCAGTTTTAATTACAACTTATTTAACTAAAATCTTTCTAACATTTCATTTTGTATAAAAACATTATTTTATTCATAGATGTCAGAAAATGTGCAACAGCTAATTACATTAGCATTATATTACTTGTAAACATTAATTCATTTTACAATGTAAGCTTCATTCACAGTATTTTTCTCTATTTACTTTATGATATTTATCATCCTTCTAATTAATGCTAACTTGTCATTCTATTTAAAGTGAACATTTAGATAATTTAATTTCTTATTTATCATTATTCATCTGTCAACAATTATCTATAACCTACCTTGAAATTTCTTTCATTAGAATTCAAAATCATTTCTTCTTTCATTAGAATTCAAAATCATTTCTTCTTTCATTAGAATTCAAATATTACTTAAATTTATTTATTTAATTAAATTTGAGGCTCCATAAATTATTATTTAGAAACTTTGTTTCAATAAATTTAAACAACAATAGTAATAGGAATCAGGAAAGTAATCATAACCTCCGGTAGAATTTATATTCAGTTAGTTATATAATACATTAAATAGTTATAACGTTCTAATAATAAATTACGTACTAATATCCATTTGTATACAACCTTATTACTTATTTTCTTTATATTAAGTAGCTATTTAATGGTAATTGATTCAAATAATCACAGCACTGCTTATCAATAACCACATTTCAGCTTGGCGGCTGCAAATAACCCTCCTTTACCTTCTCCCGCCAATGCGTGTTCCAAAGAGGTTGCACAGGCTACCGCCTTTACGGCCTGTCTACTTGTGACGTCACCTTTACAAGTTTACTTCTCGTGACGATTCACTTGCTCATTTCTCTTGACGCCTCTTTCACACCTATCTTATTGTTATTTTATTCAGTGCTGTATTTCTTCTCTCTAGAGTCCTCCTTCTGGCTCTTGTCTTGTAATTATTTTTTGCTTTTTTATTTACTTACCTGAGGTCTTCTGATTCCGGTTTTTAGCGTCTCCTCATTTATTTTATTTTATTATTGTGCAACATTCCCTTTACTCTTATTGTCACTTTATCTATGACTTACTTTTTCATCCTTGGCCAGTTAATCTCTTGTCCTTCTCTCTAGCCCACTGGGTTGTAGTCGTTCTCTTTTCAGCACATTTTTTATTCAATATGCCTGAGTTTACTAAAGAAGAACTCACTAATCGCGCTAACAACTTGGAGCGCAAGCTACGAGCCTTAAAACGGCACATCGTTGGGGTATGCAAATTAGTGGAAACAGAAATACCTCCTGGAGGAAGGGAAGCCGCCACTTTTAAAGCCTAGCTTGCTTCATCAACACAATATTGGGAGGAATTTAAGAGTGTTTGGGCAGAATGGGAAGAGATCTGCTCTCTCTTGAAAGAAGACACATTCCCTGACGACCAGTGGAATTCTTTCTATGACCGTCTTCGTGATGAAATGATTGGGGCTAATGCAATACTAATTGACCTCAATAATTGTGTTTCTTTGGACGCAACCGTCTCAAACCCACTTTTAAACGTCTCTTCATGCTCATCACACAAGCCCCAACTTCCCAAGATCCAGATTCCGACCTTTTCTGGAGATCTGCTCAAGTGAAATCACTTCCGTGACACGTTCGTGTCTATTGTCCATAATGAGCCTCACGAACGTGGAAAAATTCCACTATCTAATCGGAGCATTAAAGGGAGAAGCAGCAACTCTTATAGCAAGGTTTCCTATTGAGGAAAAATCTTATTCTCAGGCTTGGGAAAAAGTAGTGCAAACCTTTGATAATCCGCGAGTGCTAGCTAGCCTATTGATTCACAGGATCATTAATTGCGATATTAAAGGGATTAAACAAGAACTTCAACGTTATGAGACCTGTCTAACAGACGTCGCAGATAGCGTCGAGACCTTTCGGGGACTCAACATTCGAAACCCCTGTGAATTCCTTTTATCAACACTAGCGTTACGTGCTTAGGGTCCACAAACGAGGAGGAACTTTGAGCTCTCCCTCAGCTGCACCCAGGAATTCCCCTCAGTTGACGACGTAATAAGCTTCGTTAGACAGCGGAAGACTGCGCTCAAGATGTCTCAGGGGATTGAGTCAGCATCATCTACAGATACCTGCAAGGCAGCCCGCAGTTCCGCAACGTCTGGGTTTCGCACCTATCCCAACAGAAACTCCAATAAGTACAAAGCTTCTGTTAGTGTGGTCACTCTGCATAGCACCGACTCATCCAGGTCTAAGAACCAGAATAAGGGATATCGATGTTTTCACTGCCAGGACAACCATCGCCTCGCACAATGCAAAGGATTCATCGAGAACCCTGTAAAGCAATGCATCGAGTTACTCAAATCCTGGAAAGTCTGCTTGAATTGCCTTTACAAAGGTCACACCCTTGGAGATTGTCGCTCAAGATTCCGATGCAAAGAGTGTAACGGGAAGCACCACACCTTGATCCATCAAGAGTCTGCCATTGACAAACAGGAGAATGGTGCCAAACCCGAGGGATCCGGGCAAGCATTCACAGGTTTCGGGTCTTGTCCTTCTGTTCCATCACCAGGACACCATCAAACAGCACAGTCCTATTAGGTACTGTTCAGCTGCTAGCTTCAGGGGTCAATGGTGTGCTGTACCCCGTCCGTGCTGTTCTCGATTCAGGCAGTCAGCATAGCTTCGTGACGTCGGAACTCACAAGTAAACTCGGGGCCAAGATTCAGCCTTTTCATGGTTCTATAAGGAATCTTGCCGAGTCCGCTGTCCCACAGTCTTATCTTAAAGGCAAAATATCATGCACTCTGCGCCCTTATGAAGGTGATCAAACATACGCAGTTAACCCGATTGTGGTTGATCGGATTACATCCGCTTTACCCATACAAGGCGTACCCTCATCTGTTATCAAAAGGTTAAGCCACTACAAACTCTCCGATCATCAGTTTGGCGAATCACGTCCCGTGGATTTGTTGATTGGGGGAGATCTATTCCCTTACATCCTTACTGGCGCTCCTTTCTCCTCCGGTGTTGAAGATCTTCTAATGCTTCAAACTACATTTGGCTTAGTGGTCTCTGGTTCCCTTCGCAACTTTCCTTCCCATTCCACAGCGACATACTTCCTCAACTCACCATCGAGCATTAGTGCCCAGCTGAAGGAGTTCTGGGAGATAGAAGAACCATCTCCAGTTGATCGGAGTAATCCGGATGACGCTTTCTGCGAGGATCACTTTATGAGAACCCACGAACGCGATCACAACGGACGATACATCGTAAGACTCCCGTTCAATAAAGATTTTGCTCGTTTGGGCAACAACAGAGAGATGGTTGCAAGGCGATTTTATATTATATCAACTTCATGAATGAATATATAGATCTTTGCCACATGACACCCGCTGTGAACCCTTCTTATCTAATACCTCATCATGGAGTATGGCGGGAAGGCTCTTCTGGTACTAAATTAAGAGCCGTATTTGATGCATCATGCCCGTCAGACATCACCATCCTGAATGACCCAAGTTGCAGGAAGATATAAGCAACATTCTGATTAGATTCAGACTATATGCCGTTCCTTTATGCTGTGACCTAGTGAAAATGTATCGACTGGTCCTTATTCATCCAGAGGACCGCAAGTTCCTGCATATCTTGTGGCGCGAGGACTGCTCGGAGGCTGTGACTGAATACGAGCTTAACACAGTCACGTATGGCGTGAAGTCTAGCGCTTACCAGGCCTTGCGAGTAATCAAACAATTGGTTGCTGATGAAGGGATGGATCACCCTCTCGCGGCAAGCAGGGTAGTCACCGATATGTAAGTCGACAATCTGGTCACCGGTGCTGATTCCATTGAGGATCTTCAATTAGATTTAATCAACCTGTTCAAGAAAGGATTATTTACGCTTGACAAGTGGGCCTCTAGCATCCCGGATTTGATCCCTTCCAAACGCAAGTCCGAATCCATTTCCATTAAACCTCCCGGGGACGATTTTTAAAAATTCTGGGACTCTCTTGGAATCTTATTCTGCTCTTACGCCACCTTCTTTCTGCGTCACTAAAAGAATAATTCTTTCCTCAGTGGCTAAAATATTTGATCCTCTTGGGCTTATTGCTCCAGTGATTTTCACTCCAAAATCCCTAATCCAGGAAGTTTGGAAGGCTGGAATTGGTTGGGATGATGAACTTCCCGATGAGGTAATGCTTGCTTGGATGGAACTCGCTTCTGATTGGACAACTCTAACATCAATCTCCATTCCAAGATATGCTTCTCTCAGCCAAGCAACATACCAGATCGTTGGGTTTTGTGATGCATCGGCGAAAGGCTATGCTGCTGCACTATACCTCCGTGCAGAAGCGCCTGTAAAATTCTGCACCATTCCTCGGCTAGAGTTATGTGGCGCTCTCTTGCTCTCTCGGCTCATATCTTCGATACCTAAGTCCCTTGCAGAAAAAGCCATTTGCTTCTCCGATTCCGAGGTCGTGCTCGCTTGGTTGAACACTCCCGTCCACGATCTCCGAGTGTTCGAGGCAAACCGTGTCTCACAGATTCTGAGTGTCGTTCCCCTGGGACAATGGCGACACGTAAGCTCTGAAGAAAATCCTGCCGACATTGCTTCGCGTGGTTGCCTACCAAGTAAGCTTAAAACTCACGATCTTTGGTGGCACGGCCCTAGATGGCTTGAATCACCCATTCCTAATTGTTTCGAACCTAGGGAGAACACAATAGTTATGACAAATTTTGAAGAACCAAAGGTTGAGTCGAGCAAAGAAGATTGGATCTCCCGGTTCTCATCTTACCCTACGCTGATCAGGACTATAGCGAGAATCCTGCGCTTCTTGAGAAGAAAAACCACCTCACCCTCTGGTTCGGGTCCGATCACTGCGGAGGAGTTCTTCGATCAAGCCGAAATCAAATGCGCTTGGTATGCCCAACGCAGATATTTTCCAAAGGCAACCTTCGAGCCAACATCTGACATCCCTAGGACCCTGGCGCAGCTAGCACCTTTTCTGGATGAGTGGGGTGTTCTCAGGGTGGGCGGCAGGTTGCAAGACGCACCCTTAAACTACACAGGAAAACATCCCATCCTTATTCCATATAAGTCTCCACTTTCCCGACTGATAATACAAGATGTGCACGAAAGGCATTTTCATGCTGGACCCACGCTTACCTCGTCTCTTATTAGGAGCAAATACTGGATTCCTAGAGCCAGGAAACTAGTCCGAAATTGCCTCACACGATGCGTCCGATGCCGCACCTTAAAGACCAAGCCCACAACTCCATTCATGGCACCTTTACCCAAGGAAAGATTTTCACAGTTCCGTGCATTTATTGAAGTGGGGGTGGACTACGCCGGTCCATTCCTCGTTAAGGAATCAAGTCGGAGGAATGCGCCCATCAGCAAGGCTTACCTTAGCCTGTTCGTTTGCTTTGCTTCCAAAGCAGTGCACCTCGAACTGGTATCCTCCCTTACCACTACTGCATTCTTGGACGCATTGGAAAGATTCATATCAAGAAGAGGCGTCCCGAAGTGCATTTGGTCTGACCACGGAACCAATTTCGTTGGGGCCTCAAGATTTCTGAAAGACGTTTATCGGTTTCAAAATGATGCAAAAGCCTCTGTCGTAAAGCATTTATCACCGAAAGGGATTGAATGGAAATTCATTCCGCCACTCGCCCCGCACTTTGGCGGACTCTGGGAGGCCGGAGTGAAGTCTGTAAAGTCCTTACTTGCCGCATCTCTTGGCCGAAACGCTCTTTTGACGTTTGCCAAAATCGAGGCTCTTCTTAACACTCGTCCTTTATGCGGACTAACAGAAGACGTATTAGATTACGATTTCTTGACTCCAGGACATTTCTTGATTGGAGCTCCACTGTACGCTCTTCCTGAACCCTCAGAAATCGACTACACGTCTTACTCTCATCACGATAGATGGCGGATCATACAAGCACAAATAGCTCATGTCTGGAACCGTTGGCGCAAGGAGTACCTACACGCCCTTCAGCAGCGGTCCAAGTGGAACCGCCAGGCTCCCGGTATCAAACCAGGTGATCTAGTCATCTTGTTAGAGAAGAAAGCATTGTTAGGACAGTGGCCTGTAGCCAGAGTGGTAGAAATCTACCCAGGGAGAGATGGAATCACTCGTACTGTCTCAGTGAGAACCCCTTCAGGCAGTCTCTTTACCAGGGCTTTCACATCCCTCGTTCCTTTATTTCACCCTGAGCAGGAGCATAGCTCAGGAAAGTAATTTTTATTTCTTTCCCTTTGTTTCCTATCCTTCTTTTTTTATTCCTTTAGTTTCCTTCCCATTGCGATTACGTCGCTGAAGATGTATTTTATTTTGTATTGCTGAATCTATTTTTATTTTCTCCTCCTGAAGGACAACTTGTATATATCTTAATTACTTTAATCTTTATCCATGCGGTGAATGAAGCACTATACCCATCTACCTCTTCTTTTCTCGTATAATTTTATTATTGTACCAATGTACCTTTTCTTTTTTTTTTGTATAATAATAGAATTTAAGTAGCTTCATTGACCCGCAGCAAATCTCATCTGGGCCTCATCGATTCTCAGAAGTAAATCGAGCCCCGCTCAATTTAGGTGGGCGGTTTGTTAGATCTCTTAAGCACAATGCCTTCCATCTTAAGCTGCCTCACGTGACCAACGTATCAAGTCTCGTGAACTGTAAGTCACTATCCAGGCCTGGTACATTTAGAATTTTCTCGCTACTGAAAAGAATGTTAACATGAAGGAGTAGATTGAAAACAGCCCCTTGGGCTCCTGAGAGGAGGCAGTAGAGAAGAATGGCCAATTCGAAATTCGCTGTAAGTCAACCTAGTTAAAATTCACCAACAATTTCAATATGCTGCTTTGTCACCGATCTAATTACTTTAATTTATATTATTCCACAATTTTATTTCCATCTATTATTTATTTTCATACTCACATCACTAACCAGAATTGTTCCTGTTTTATTTACATTTTATTTTCCCCCCTTTATTCATTGTAAATAGGTTAATGGATATATATTATAATCTAAGATGTATCTTATTCAATTTTCCCATACAGTCCACTCAAAGATAACTCATTTAGAGGTTGTGTCACCTCACTATACAAAGTGAAGGCATAACCCCACAGATGCAGAATGGAATTTGACAAAGATTCCCCTAACTGGTTATGGGGAAAATTTCTTATAACTGTTGGGCAAAAAAACCTGAAATTTTGAGTTGGACATGCAAATGCTGAATCACACTGATGTGGTCATAAAGGAGAAGGATATTCCTTTGTTTGGATTGCCATGGTTGTTGGTATTAGGACTTAGCCTACCCAAACATGTTACGGTCAGGAAGGTCTCATCTGATTCTAACACTGAATAAGTGATCCAATCTAGAAAATGTTTGGAAGAGACATTCAGTTAATGTTGGGGGATTTTGAGGATATTTTTTGTTTCTGGTAAAAGAGTGTAGCTTTATCTTTAAGATTCAGCAGTTCCTTAAGCATTCAAAGCCAGACGTGTTTCCTTTTCGCTAAGAAAGGCATTCGAACAAGAGTTCAATAGGTTAGAATCTTAGGGAACTATTGAAAACATTGATCCATCGGTGATCCCTATAGAGTGGGCTACTCAAACTGTTAAGATAGATAAAGAAAACGAAGCAGTGCATATCTGTGGCGATTTTTGTATGACTCTGAATCAGTAGAAGTGCCTTAATGCCGACTTTTGATTAACTAATCTCCAGGCTAGTAGGGTCAAGCATTTTCACTGTGGTTGATTTGAGGTACCCATAGGTTATCTGCATCACCTACCCACATAGATTATTATTGGTATCACCGCATGTGCTTTGGTTCAATAAATGCCCATGCTAGGTTTCAAAGCTTCATAGATGATTTGCTATCTGGAATTCCTATGGTTGCGGTCCTTAGATGAGATTGTCAGAGGAAGTAGGATGGTGCCTAGCATTTGTCTATTTGTCTGCGTGAATTATACGGGAAGTTTTGATTTTTAAGGGAAAGTGAAAGTTTTACCAAACCATTTTTCAAAAAATTTTCAAATTAAATTATGAAGTTCAATCCTAGGTTCTAAATAATGGACATGGAATGCATGGGATCAAAATTACCTAATACTAAAATTACCTAATACTAGAATGTAAATTGATAAAATTGATTGAATGTAAATTGATAAAATTACCTAATACTAGAATCTGCCATTGTCCCAGAGATCCGATTACATTACACTTAACCAAAACTTCAAGAGCTATTCGTAGGGTTCTATAATACCTGAGGATGCCACATCAGGATCAAGACTAGTAAATGCCATAATCCAATAGATTTTGTTGCATATAAATCCGGGCCATAAATATAAAACATTGAAATTTCGTTTATCCTGACTAGCTGTGACCAAGGCCAGTCAAGTAATCGAATAAATAAATCCAGTTGATCTGGAAGTATTGATAATAATAAACGAATAAACTATTCATTATTAATTATTATTGTTTTTATTGGTATTAAAAAACATGTCTACATCAAAATTACATAAATTTAACCCCCCCCCCCCCCACCTTCAAGGGAAATGTGGGTATTATATGGGAATTTTGTAAGCCAGAACTACTAGACAAGGATTTTGCACAATAAAGAGCAGCAGGTTTTTGGTTTAAGTCAAAAAAAGCCCCTTTGTGAAAAAGTACAGTACTTAGGCCATCATCTTAATCGAGATGGGATGCATCCAACACCAAGTCAAGTTCAAGCCATCTAAAACAGTTAACGGGCTCCGAGCTTCCTTCTAATGGTAAAATTGTTTATGAAAAATGTATCCCCCATCTGCTTGCAGTCTTCTCAGATCTTTATAAGTTGACTGGTTGTTTGGAGAAATGGAAGTGGAAAGGAAAGAAAGAAGGCTTTTTTAAACGAGTAAATGACATACTTGTCGGGTTTGACACAATTGTTCCCTACAACATGAACAAGTCCTAGTTTTATGTTATGGTGCATCAGAAGCGGGCTTATGGGCAGTTCTTTTGCATTGTATGGAAGATGGGACTGAGCGATTAGTGGATTTTTCTTCTGGGAAACTAAATAAAGCAGTAGAGCATCCTTTGATTGTAAAGCGCTTCGGTTTGAAAAAGTTTCAAAATCTGACAGACGATGAGGTTCTTTGACCCTATTGGCTGAAAAGAGAATGGAAGAAGTTAATTACAATTCATTCCACCCAATTAGGTATAGCTCTACAACATTCGAAATTTACCTGGGAATCACATGTGTGGACTGTGATGTAAATTAGGTGGCCTATAGAAAGACTCTATAACAGTTAGTGTACCTACCTTACTTTGTTGTTAGTTTAAGCTTTGTTTTTATTTCATTGTTTGTTTTTAATATAAGTGTTTTTTTTGTTTTTGTTAGTTAAACAGATTACAATGTTTTAGATGTTGTTTGTGAAATATCCTAGTATTTCTATCCATTTCATTTCCAGAAAGAAAAAGAAAAGTCATGTTATCATAGGAATGTTATTAAAATCGTATTTTATTGTACTTTTGTATTCTATTTTGTGGATAATTACATTCTTTTTAAGTTCTTGATCATGAGTATAATTCTATACTCTAAGACTATATTTAAAAATGTTTTTTTATGTTTAAATTTTTTATGAGGTTATAAAAATTAAATATTTATTATTATAAAATATTTTTTTATTATTAATTTAAATATTGATGGTAAATGTATATCTGAACCAACTTTTTTACTTGGTTTAACCTCAAAACATTTATACAGGGTGTCCCAAATTTAAATGGCAAAACTTCAGGAACTTATAGAGGACCGAAAAACTAAGACAAAAAGTCCTTTAGAGATTTGCTCGTTTTTGCTTAGTTTTAGAGAAAATCGCAAAAAAAGAAACGAAACAAGTTTTCATTTTTATACTTATTTATTTGCATTTATATTTATGTTATGTTCTTTTTAATGTAAATATTGCTCAAAATGTTGTCCTCTTGCACCAATGCAAGCATTACATCTAGCACTCACTTGATAAATTGCAACTAAACATTGATCTGATGATATTTGGTGCACTGCATCATATTGAGTTGATTGACACCGAATAAACTTCCTGCTTCAAGGTTCCCCATACGAAGAAATCCATGGGTGTCATATCAGGTGATCTGGGTGGCCAAGGTACTACTCCTCCGCGTCCAATCCATTGTTGTGGATAATTTATATCCAGCCAAGCTCGAGCTGCTCTGCTATAATGAGCTGGACATCCATCGAGTTGGAACCACATTTCAATCCACTGTTGTAAGGGAATGTCATCTAAATAATTAGAAAAGTTGTTCTTCAAAAAATGTGTAAATGTGATTCCATTCAATCTTTCAGGTAAAAAATATGGTTCCACCAGTAATCCGTTCCAAATTCCAAGCCAAACGTTAATAGCAAATTCATGCTGAAACCTATTCTCTCAAACAGCTTTGGGATTTTCAAGAGCCCATACATGATACTTTTTTTGATTAACAATTCCTCCTCTTGTAAAGGTAGCTTCATCGGTCCATATAATTTTTAATGGAAATAAATTATCATCGCGAATTTTTTCAAGAAACCAGTTACTAAAATTCAATCTCTTGACATAATCTTGAGGTAATAAATTCTGAACTTTTTGAAGATGGTATGGGTAGCGATTATTACCTTTTAAAGTTCGCCATATTGCTTGCCGCGATATTCCTAATGCAGCAGATGCTCTTCGGATGCTAGTCTCAGGATTGTTATCGAAGTGGCGTTGGACACAATTTCTTCTCCGATAATCTGCTCTTATTGCTGCCTGGAATTGGTCACCTTCATTACGTATTAAGAATGACCTAGTCTCTCGTAGTCTATTAAAAGTTAACGAAAAGACTCGTTGATTAGGCACTCTTCTATTTGGAAATCGGCGCATACTTCCACACCGCTTCTAAAGCATTACCGTGACAGAAACCATACACAAAAATCGTATCAGCGTATTCAACATTAGAATATGTACGCGGCATTGTGGCTGATGCAATTCACACAAAAATATCTCATTAACTGATTGTAGTCTGATTTAGGAATTATAATCTTAGAAGGAAGCAAAAATGTAAACCAATAAAAGAATATAAAGGATAATTTTATGTTTTCAATGAACAAAATTTCAAATAAATACAATTTAATAATTGCAAATACAAAGGTACAAACAGGCTAATCTAATGATAACCAGCTCGAACTCAATCAAATAACATCTGTTTAACCATCTCCACAGAGGAGGTATATAACACTTCTCCCCCCCCAAGAAAACTCCATTTAAGATGAAATGATTATTAAAATACAAATAATCAATCATCAATCATCAAATCAATTTGTTTCAGTCTAAACCGTCAATTACAGAGGTTTCAGCAATGCTTTCGTGGTATCTGTTTTTACCTCCTTCAAGCACGCACTTCCTCCGCGGTCTTCTTAAGATGTGCGCCTCGGAATGTTCTGCAGTCCCCGGTGGTAGATCTGGCTCATCTCTCCCAGGCTGATCTGGCTCAGGTTCATGGTCTGGCATATCTGGCTCAGATCCACATCCAGCTCAGGCTCATCTAGCTCGGGAACCATCGGCATCTCTCCATCCCGAATTCCTGCAACAAATCTGTCACGGAGCATTATTTCGAGAGGCAAAGGTTCACTATCATTATCAAATTTACAGCACTGGGCAAGCTTTCTTATTTCTCTAATAAAATCTTGAAGAGACTCACGTTCCAATTGGTCTCTTTTATGAAACCTTACCCTGCCTAATAATTCGTTTATCGAAACCCCAAAATGCTTATTACATTTTCCAATAATCGTTTCATACTTCACATCTTTGAGTGGGGAAGGTAAACACAAAGATTTTATCACTGAATAAGTGTGTTCTCCCACGCTCATCAGTAAGGTGCATTTCTTTTTCCTCTCTTCAGTAATGTTATTGAGCTCTAGATAAAACTCGAACCGTTCAAGAAAGTCTTCCCATTTTCCATCAGGACAAAATTCTGGAAGTCTTCCAATCGTGGTCATTTTTTCTTTTGAAGCCTCCGAATTTAAGTTCACTTCAGATTTGTTCATTGACATTGTTTAGTATTGGCCATCGGCTTTCTCCGGTCTGACCAACACTAATTAGAATGAAATAAAAAAAAAGGAAATGGATGCATGCTAATATATAGAAGAAAAGAATGGTAGTGGACTGTATAAAAGATATTAATTAAATTGCTGGAAACATAAAAGTTATATTTGTACAAATTAAAATTATTAAATACAGGTATTAGAAGCCGGTTGAACGATGACATGGTTGATGCGGATAATTTGAAGTTAAAGTTAAAAATAATCTTCTTACTTGTAGGTTGGCGAATATGTACTTGCTAATTTTCGGTGAGAATGGCCATTCTTTATTACCCCTTGCCGCCTGCCCTGCGGCTGCCTGTCTGTTCTACTCTATCATTTTGTAGAGGAAATTAAGTTCATGAAAAAACAGAAGTACTTTTAGTCTAAGTGCACTCACTGAACTCTACAGGTCCTAAACAGGAATTTTTCAGGTGAACTTTTACCTTTGGGGATTTAGTTCCCCAGTTTCTCCATAGATGGCGCTGGGGGCATCTTGGAAACTGCCAAAAATTCGTTCCATGAACAAAGCCGCCCACCTAAATTAAGCTTGGCTAATTTACTTGAAAACTCAGACTGATGTCCCTATAGTATAACCAATAAATGATGATATACTAATATGAATACGTATCTCGTACATACATACGTACATATGAGGTTCAAAATGCATAACATAATAAGTATCATTTATAAATACAAAATAAACAAAAAATATACTACTGGATCACATGATTGGTAGGACATGTATTTTGTCGCCGAAGGCTCCATTCTCTGCTATGGATAATAAAGGGAAATAACTGAATTGTGAAAGATAAATTAAATGAGGAAACTTTGTTTAAAAAACAAAAAACGAAACAAAACCAAAGGTGAAAATAAATAAGTGTAATGAGTGATAAATGAAAAGGTTACTTCCACATGCGAATTATTATTCTGACGGCTTTGCCTCGTCAGAGGGGAAAAGGCGGACGAGAGAAGAAACCGGCGTCTAGAGGTTTCCTGATTTCCAAAAGCTGGTGCTGGAGCTGTGCCACAAGCAGGTGTAGTTCCAGGTACCGATGTGTTTCCAAAAGTATTGGTTGCACTGCTACCAAAGGCTTGAGTACTTTGGTTTTGGGCAGTGAAGGTATTGTGAGTGCCAAAAGATGGGGTGCCTGATGCTTGGCCGAAGGTAGAAGAGCTGCCAAATGATGTTCCCGACTGGCTACCAAAGCTAGGTTGAGCCTGATTTCCAAAGGCTGGAGTTGCTGTAGCATTCCCAAATGTTGGAGCATAGGAAGGGCCAATTGCTGGTACTGAAGAACTACTACCAAAGGCTGGTGCGCTTCCAAAGGATGGAACACTGTTAGCTCCACTGAAACCTGGAGCTCTCGGACCAGCTGAGGAGGTACCAAAAGGTGATGGATTGGTATCACTCACAGTAGTTCCTTCGGGGTCGCCTCGATTGGCAGAGGTGGGCTCTTCGATTTCCCAAAACTTGTGTGCCTCCATCTCTCCTTGAGACTCTAGGAAGAAGGAACAAGTTGTAGAGGATATTCGAGAACTGAGCTTCCCCGTTACCACTAGCCCGAACATTGTAGGGATTAGATAGAGATCATGTTTCCCTGAATGATAAGGAGCACCAGTAATGATCTGCGGGTAAAGGTCTGCACCAATCAACAGATCAACGGGGCCAGAGACACCAAACTGGCTGTCGGTGAGCGGTTGTTGCATCAGCTCATCACTAACATTTGATGGAATATTGCTGCTAGGCAAGGATGTTGTGATTCGATCGACCACTACTGCGGTGATTGAAAACTCCCGATTCCTCTGCAGAGCGATTATTGAGCACGCAGCGGTACCCTTTACTTGTGTTTTTGGGACTGCTGATTCTCCGAGGCCAAAGATATTACCTTTAAATGGGGTGATGACGGCACCAATCTTCTGGGCGAGCGAGGTGGTCGCGAAGGTGTGTTGGCTGCCGGAGTCCAGAATGGCTCTTGCGGAGTGAAGATCTCCACGATGACCCTTGATCAAAACTCTCGCAGTACCGAGAAGTACCTCAGTACTGGATGGAGAGGGTAGAGGAGAGGAACCAAATCCAATAAAACTGCTTGGCTGCATGGTTTGATTTTCAGAGCTGGTCTTTATATCTCCAGTATCTTCGTGAATAATGGAGTGATGTTTGGCTCTGCAGAATCTACATGTGTAACTGGATCTGCAATCCTTGGTAGGGTGGCCTGGCTTTAAACAATTACAGCATATTTTCCAGGATCGCACAAGAGCCGCTCGCTCTTGCGAGGTTAGAGGCAGGAAAGATGAGCAGCCGTATAATTGGTGCGTTGAGTTGCAATGAGGGCACCTCGGAGTTGATGTTGGACGTTTTCCTGGAGCATTGGATTTCGGATTCTGCTTGGCAGCTGAAGAGCGTTCCTTGGGAAAATTAGAGGTGTGAAAGGCAACTGAGTTATATTTGCGTGACTCTCTGTTAGGGTACCTTGGTCCTCTAGGCGAAGAATGAGTTGCGCTGCTACAGCTTCCCGAGATGCGAGAATCTTGAGCCATTGTTAACGCTGTTTTCCGTTGTCTCACGAAGGTGAATACGTCATTGGGTTTCGGGAGGTCTTTAGTTGACTTGAGGGACAACTCAAATTCCTTCCTGGTTCCAGCATCAAGCGCGCGAAGAGACAAGGTCGCCAAGACGAAGGCACATGGATCTTCTAATCTTAGTGCGTTGAAAGCTTCCACGCTGTCAGCAACGCAGCTAAGAAATGCCTCGTAACGCTGCTGCTCACCTCTGTACTTATTGCTGTCATATTCCAGTATTTTATTTATAAGAAGACTGGCAAGAATTCTGGGGTTGTCATATGTTGCTAGGACCTTGTTCCATGCCTGAGCGTAGGATTGCTCCTCTACGGGAAAGCCTGCTAGTAAGGATGCAGCTTCACCTTTTAAGGCTGACAACAAGTAATAAAACTTCTCGATACATGACAGATTGGGCTGACTGTGAACCATGGAGACAAAGGTATCCTTAAAATGAGTGAAGTGCAGGATATCTCCGCTAAAGGTGGGTATCTGGATTTTTGGGAGAGAAGGCTTGGATGGGCCGCCCAGGGTAGTGTTGAATGACTGACTAAATGTGTCAGCGTGTTGCGACTCTGATGATCTTTGCAGCTTTAAGAGGATGCTATCTGCTTCGATAAGCTCATCGCGGAGCTGATCCCACAATGCTAGCCATTGATCATTGGGAAACTGATGTTCATCATCTAAGTACACCTGGATCTCATCCCGTTGCTCCCATACGGATTTAAACTCAGCCCAACACTCTTTTGCAAAAGATAATTTTGCCTGAAAGCGATATGAGTCATCGCCTTTTATTTCATGCGTCCTGAACTGGGACACAAATAATACGTCTCGCTTGATAGCTATGAGACGGCGCTCGAGGGTCGCTGCCTTGGCGACATAATTAGGCTCCTTAGGAGGCATAATGAAAAATTATAACAATAGATTTTAAAGAGACTCCGCAAGGCGGCGGTAGGTAGGGGTAACAACGACTGGCCAAGGTCGCTGTGGTACAAGAGCAAGAAAGAAGATGGGCACAATAGGAATAATGAAAATAAATAACTGAGAACCTGACCGTAAACAAGATTGAGATAGGCATATTATGACGACTTCGATGTTTAAATTCAATTATGAAATTAAAATGATGATAGGATGCCGGTAACCTGATAGAGAGAAGAAGAAAAGAAAATTAAGTGAATTGTGCAGTGATAATTAATGAGTTATATAAAGAGGTGACGTCACTGCCAGAGAATCAACTGCCAATTCATCAAACTGAATGCCGGAGGTATTACCTCTTTGGTAATGCCTCGCTGGAAGAATCAGGTTACCTATAGGTCAGGTTGTTATCAGAGTAATGTTTAACCTGTTGAGTTTATTAGAAACTCGTGCCAGTGACTGATTGTTTACCTAGCTATTGTTAATAGATTAAATAAATTGATTAATGAAGTACTTGTTTTATAAATAACAATGCCCTGTATAAATTGTATGAATTTATAAGTTAATTATAGATGGTGAATTAATATGGTAATGTGCTTTGGAAACTATCTGTTTTCTATGTACAAAGGTATTTAATGACAAAGTGAAAAACAAAAAATGCTGGCACTAATTATTAAATTAAACTAAACTGAAAAGATATTGTAAACTTGAAATTGCTCAATTTGCAAGTGAGTGTTGGTGCAATAATGATTGGAGAATGTAGCCTTTACAATGATAAATAATATCAATTGGTATATTACATAAATTATGATAATAACATGACTATAGAAGTTACATTTAAGATTAAATTATTTGAAAGATAAATTGATTAGTGACTAGAACTATAAAGAAGGTCAATTCATGTAAAATGAATAAATTGGTTAGCTTTATCAATTACTTAAACTATTGAATTAATTAGCTCAGTGAGTTTGTTTAATTATTGCTAATGAAAGTTTTTAGCCTCTCTTCTTAAGATTTATGCTATTGATATAAAAAGAGCTGGGCTAAGACTTTCTCCTTGTAGTAATCCTGATGTTATTTTTATTTCTTCAGACAGTTCTTGGCCATTTTTAATTTGCATCATTGCTTGTTTGTATAGAGCATTCATAATTCTAACTATTTTTCCACTAATTCCAAAATCATACAGCTTTTGCCAGAGGAGTTTATGGTTTATGGAATCGAATGCCCTTTTGAAGTCCACAAATATAGCATAAATGTAGCTTCCCTTAGCTCGAAGATTTATTGAGATTAGCGCCGTTAGTGAAAAAATTTGTTCCAGGCAGCCTCTTCCTTCTCTGAAACCTGCCTGCTCTTCAGGAATAAGATTCTCTGTTTCAGCCCAGCCCATGATTCTACGCGCTAGAATACTAGTAAATAGTTTTGTTATGTTGCATATATATGTATGTCTATATATATGTAATTTTACTCACAATGGAAAATGTAATATAGCAACACTTTCAATGCAGTTATTTTAATGTCTAATGCAGCATTTATTAAAATGATTGAATGTGAAAAATTAAAATGGATGTAAAATAATTAAATATATTACATTTACACATTTTCTACATTATTTAAAAATTAATAATATAATGAAATATTCCTCTGAAAGATTTATTAAGAAAAAATGTCACTGATAACAGGCTATTTTTAAAACCAAAGTTTTATAAGATGATAATATAATTATATTAATGAACTTACTATTAAATGTGATATTTTAATTAAAAGTGCATTTTAGAGACTCCTGGCTAATAAACTTACAACTTAAACTCCATTTGAAACCATTTTCATGGCGGTATAGCTAACATTAAATTTCTGATATAAAAAAAATATTAGTTCTGTTATTCAAATTGGTTTTAAATAGTTTTTAATGAATCAATTGATAAAGAAAAATAGTTGTTCCGGCAATTTAATTAGAAAGATTATATGTTTGATTCATCCGGCCCTTTCGGACCATTTGTTTAGTATTGGCCATCGGCTTTCTCCGGTCTGACCAACACTAATTAGAATGAAATAAAAAAAAAGGAAATGGATGCATGCTAATATATAGAAGAAAAGAATGGTAGTGGACTGTATAAAAGATATTAATTAAATTGCTGGAAACATAAAAGTTATATTTGTACAAATTAAAATTATTAAATACAGGTATTAGAAGCCGGTTGAACGATGACATGGTTGATGCGGATAATTTGAAGTTAAAGTTAAAAATAATCTTCTTACTTGTAGGTTGGCGAATATGTACTTGCTAATTTTCGGTGAGAATGGCCATTCTTTATTACCCCTTGCCGCCTGCCCTGCGGCTGCCTGTCTGTTCTACTCTATCATTTTGTAGAGGAAATTAAGTTCATGAAAAAACAGAAGTACTTTTAGTCTAAGTGCACTCACTGAACTCTACAGGTCCTAAACAGGAATTTTTCAGGTGAACTTTTACCTTTGGGGATTTAGTTCCCCAGTTTCTCCATAGATGGCGCTGGGGGCATCTTGGAAACTGCCAAAAATTCGTTCCATGAACAGACATTTCTTGACAGATAAAGTTTTTATCCTCGTCGCCAGTTTTATGTTTTCAATGAGCACAATTTCAAATAAATACAATTTATTAATAGCAAATACAAAGGTACAAACAGGTTAATCTAATGATAACCAGCTCGAACTCAATCAAATAACATCTGTTTAACCTTCTCCACAGAGGAGGTATATAACAGATAACTTTTTTTTTTTTTTTTTTTTTTTTTTTTTTTTTTTTTTTTTTTTTTTTGTGGCTTTGTGCACTGCGACCTCCTGGGTCTATTGTGCGCCTTACCTGTCTGAGTTCTAAATTGCTATGTTTAGAGCCTCAGTGAATTTTAGCAAACTTGTTGGGTTGACCAGTTCATTGGTACTTGGGTCAGGTAGATTTACCTCTCCAAAGATGCTGAATCTTAGCCTAACAAGTCGTTCGCACCAGCTTATAATGTGATAAGCTGTCTTATCCTCTTTGCCACAGAA
Organism: Aelia acuminata; assembly: GCA_911387785.2. Classification (NCBI taxonomy): domain Eukaryota; kingdom Metazoa; phylum Arthropoda; class Insecta; order Hemiptera; family Pentatomidae; genus Aelia; species Aelia acuminata. Next base: position 84,682,559 of record OU426980.1, read on the forward strand.
TCTACAGATTGGTGAGTCTGCGAGTTTGAGCCTGTACATATGTTTGTTGAGTTTACAGTGTCCTGTATAGATCGCTGTAATTTTTTTAAGTGCTTTCCTGTCCAAGTTCAGTAGACTGTCACTTCTTTTGGCGGAGTAGCCTTTTAGGAAGAATTTGGAGTGATACTGTGTTTTGTCATTCCAATTCCGTTTTTTAATTGCACCATAGATTTCCCCTATCCTTCTTTTGGCATAGCTTAGGCTTATGCCAATTACCGGTTCTGGGGTTATGGGTCTTTTGGCTGAGCCTTTCCTTGCTAGGTCATCAGCTTTTTCATTGCCCTGGATTCCAGAATGTCCAGGCACCCATTCCACTCTAACTTTATTGCATTTAGCTAATTTGTTGAGCGCAATATTGCAGGCTTTGACAATCTTTGAATTGACTGCATGATTTTTAATTGCTCCGATGGCTGCTTGGCTGTCAGTGAAAATGGTTATATTTCTGTTTGTTATTTTTTCAGCCAGCAGTTCTGAAGCGCACTGATGGATTGCTAATACTTCAGATTGGAAGACTGTAGTATATTTCCCCAGTGAAATTGTAGTACCTTTATTGGGTTTGTCATCTCTCCAGATTCCCGCTCCAGATCCTGTCTTGGTTAGCGAGCCATCCGTATAGCAGTTGATTCCTTTATATTTTTTATGTGGTTTCAACTTGTTTATTATAGCTTGATAATTAATATCCAGGAATTCACGACTTTGTAGATCAGAGTGCATTGATAGCACTTGATCGTTTTCGATCTTCCCGTATATCTCCCAGTGTCCCTCCCTGGAATTTGTTCTAAGGGAGTTATTTTGTTTATCTATTCTGTAGAAGGATTTTATTGCTTGGGCTTCCACTTCTATCTGCAGTGGTGTTAAGTTTAGCATCACTTCCATTGCAGACGTTGGAGTGCTTTTCATTGCTCCTGTTATCATTAGGCATGCTAGCCTTTGTAGTTTGGTAAGCAGGATTTTATTTTTTCCGCTGTCTGCTTTGTGCCACCAAAGCAGAGCTGAATATAGAATCATTGGTCTGATTGCAGTTAAGTACAACCAATAGACCATTTTAGGTTTTAGTCCCCATTTCCTACCTATTGCTCTTTTGCAGGTCCATAGGCATTTTAGGGCTTTGTTAGTCGTTGTTTCAACGTGTTTGGCCCAGTTAAGTTTATGATCCAGCATTACTCCCAGATGCTTTACTTCTTTGGAGGGTGTAAGCTGGTATTCATTTAGTTTGGGTAATTTTATGTTTATTTTTTTCTTTTGTGTAAAGATACATATATTTATTTTATGTGGGTTAATGTTTAGCCCATTTTCTTTACACCAACTCTGTAATATTTTTGTTGCTGTTATTAGTAGGTCAGAGAGTACGCTCTGGTGTTTTCCTTCAATGAGGATTGCAAGATCATCTGCGTACCCCTGTGTATAAAAGCCTGCGTCATTTAATTTCACTAGTAGTGAATCCACTACTAGGCACCACAGTAATGGTGAGATCACACCTCCTTGTGGGCATCCTCCCTTGGGTTTTATCCACAATTTGGCATGTCCCAATTCTGTTTGCAAAATCCTTTCCTCCAGCATTTTTTCTATCCATCTGGAGGAGATTTTGTCTATATTTCTTTCCCTTATGGCGTTCTTTATGACGTTATAAGGTGTTTTATCAAATGCTCCTTCAATATCTACAAAGGTGCCTATTGTGATTTCTTTTTGGTTTAGGGATTTTTCAATCCTAGACACCAAGTTGTGCAAAGCTACCTCGCAGGATTTGCCTGCTTGGTACGCATATTGTTTTTCATGTATTGGATTTGTATCCGATATATGTTTCCTCACATGTCTATCAGTTATCTTCTCTAATGTCTTCATTAGGAAAGATGACAGACATATGGGTCTAAATGCTTTGGGATCATCATATGATTCCTTACCTGGTTTTGGTATATACCTTACCTTGGATATTCTCCATTCAGTTGGTATATATCCTAGTGCTAAGCTTCCTCTTAAAAGTTTTAAGAGGTGTGGTCTTATGATGTTTATTCCTTTCTGTATCAGAGCAGGAAATATACCATCGGCACCAGCAGATTTGTACGGCTTCATATTGTTGATAGCCCATTCTAAGGCACTGCTGGTAACAATTTGCTTTGCTTCCCTCCACATTATTTCTTCATTGTTTGATGTAGAGTATGTGGAGTTGTTGATTAAGGTATTATTTATTTCGCAGTTTGGGAACTGTATTTTTGCCATGGCTTCAAGGGTTTCCATTTCTTCCGTTGTGGATACCCCTTCTACCTTTAGCGTACCTAGATTTACTGGTTCAGTTTTGTTTAGTATTTTTTTGACACGGCTTACCTCAGGAATGTCGCTCACCTCTGAGCAGAAATTCCTCCAAGCCTCTCTTTTAGCTCTTCTGATAGATTTGTGATATTTAGTGAGAGATTCCTTGTAAATATCCCATCTGCCAGAATTTTTTGCTGCATTGAACAATTTCCTTGTTTTTGTTCTAAGATTTTTTAATTCATTGTTCCACCATGGAACGTTCCTGTTTGTTTTTTTTGTTTTTGGTTTATTGCTATGATGATAAGATTCCATCATTGCATTTGTCAGTGTTGTGTTGAGACAGTCCAGTTGCCACTCATTGTGTGCGTCTGTTGGACAGTGTCTCATTAATTCCGTAAGTTTGGAGGAGTATATTTCCCAGTCAGTGTTTTTAGGATTTCTATACTCCTCATTGTAGTTTACTTTGTCCGGTAGGTCAAATCGAATGTATTTGTGATCTGAGCATGTTTCCTCATTGGAGACATGCCAGTTTGTGATTTGCCTACTGAGTGTTTGTGATGCCAGTGTTATGTCTATAGCCTCCGATCTTTGTTTATTGTGAAATGTGGGTCTGTTGCCACAGTTCAATATTTCAAGATCGTGTTTTATGATAAATTCAAGCAATTGCTCACCTCTTAAGTTGTTGTTACTGCTTCCCCAGATTTCGTGATGGGAATCGCGCCGGGTCTTTCATGAATGGAGATCCGGATCATAGTATACATCAATTCTTTCCTGCAGTAGAACCAGGATATAAAATCATCGAAACCCCGAATCCAGTCATTTACTATCCTACTAACGTGAGGACTGTTGACAATATTACTGTTCGTTTAGTAGATCAGAATGGCGAGCTTATTGATTTTAGAGGAGAAACAATTACTATAAGATTACTTTTAAAGAAAAATGGGGATTGATTTTACCAGAGATAGTCTTGACCGGAATCTAGCTGGTTATAAAAGGAGATGTCAGACCCCATTAAGATTTAGTAAACTTCTAGAAGATCTGGGAACAGATAACATTAAGTGTTTAAAAATCTCACTGCCTAGCCTGACGAACTTTGAAAGGTGATAATCGCTACCTATAACATTTTTGTTATGTTTCTTTTCTTGCGATTTTCTCCAAAACTAAGCAAAAACGAGCAAATCTCTAAAGGACTTTTTGTCTTAGTTTTTTGATCCCCTATAAGTTCCTGCAGTTTTGCCATTTAAATTCGGGACACCCTGTATACTAATGATGCTTTTATATAGATAACCTATATAGTACTTTTATTCTTTTATAGTAAACATTTAAAATTTTATTCATTGGAATTTTTTGTTTGCTTGTTTAACGTCACTTTGGCTAATCAGACGATACTACAGTGGGAGTCCTAAATTTAGCCTATCCAGGTATAATTTAGATAAAACGAGTACCTGACATCTTACAGGCTCGGGGGGTACTCCATTTTAGGTCCTATCCGAGGGACGGCATAGCCAAGGATTTTTTACTCCCATTAAAAAATCCTAGGGCCACCGCCGGGCCGTGGCTTAATCTTGTTATTAAGGTTTCAGTGGTAGAGGATTCCTGTCATTCATTCGATATCTTATTATTAAAGTTTCATTTTATATTGCAATTGATAATTATTTCATGAAATATAGTATCCCAGTATTGATTTCAATGTCCTCTCTATCTGTTTGTCATAACTGATATCATAACCTGACATACCTCAAATTCAGCCCCAAAGCAGAAGTAGGCAGGGCTTAAATAAGTCCTGCCCTCGTATAGAAGGCATGAGATCTCTTCCTCGGTGCTGCACTTGGTGGCCCAGAATGGATCAAGATCTGGTGGAGTATATAAAAAAAGTCAGCATTGTCAAAAGGGGAGAGACAAATAAGGAGCCAGAAATTCCCCTTTATCCATGGAATCTTCCAGATGCCACATGGGAGAAGGTCCATTTGGATATGGTTGGCTTCTTCGGTGGTTGCCAGTAGCTAGTAGGAGGAGACAGTTTGACATAATGCCCGAGGTTGAAATTTTTCTCTAGACCACGTCTCAGGTAATTATTAAAAGGTTACGATTCTGGTTTGCAAGATCAGGCATCCCGAAGATATTGGTTTTACGATTTCCTTCTAATGAATTTATGAAGTTTTGCTAGAACAATGGCATACATCCTATAAGGTCCTCCCACCACCCCTAGGCAAATGGTTTAGTGGTGAGTTTTATTCAAACCTGTTAAAGAAGATATTTGGTTTACTAAAGAAGATAATTGGTACTAATGATTCCTTATTGGCTTGCCATAATCCACCATAAGAGTAACTAATGATATACTAATCAACATTCCAAATTGCGTGGCATATTTAGATAACATTAATTAAGGAGCATCTGATTATTTTTAGTTAGGTTTTTAAAAAATCAAAAGAATCCAACTTAAAAATCCAGTCAGTAGTTTAAACGACGGATTGTGCAATCGTGAACAAGGTCACGCCGTCTGCCAGGGCGAGGGGGGTGTATACCTAGGGCGAGGGGGGTGGCTTTGAGCAGTTGGTTGCACACTCCGGCAACCGCATGGAATGTGTGAGATGTGGCAATATCGTTTTGTTTACATTCGAGCTATATCATGACCTTGAGCGTGCCGTAGTAGGGCTACACGTGACCTTTGATCGGCCTTGTGAGGGCGAGGGGGTTATTTACTTAGGGCGGGGAGGGGGTGTCCTTGAGCGGTTGCTTGCATAATTTGGCGGTCATTGACCCTTTGTTTACATCTGTAGTACGATAATGTGGCCGGCCTCCCTCTGAATGGGTCGGTCCATTGATACTTTTTTTGTTTGTTTACATTTATACCCCCGCCAGGGTGCGTTGACCCAGTGCACAACCCGGCCAGGGGTGTGGCTGCAGGTGTGTGATTTAATTAGTTTACAATAGGTGCATGACTCAGCTGTTTCATTCAGAATTCATTCAAGTTCATTCATAATTGTTGTTACGAAGCAATGATGTGTGTTAATAGGAATAGAGGTCAGTTCCAACCCATACCCTCCTGGTGGTCTCACTCTTATATAGCCCCGCTCGCTTTTAAATCACGCGGGGAGATCCGGGGACCACGTCATGAGGTGAATGGCACGGGCCCTGCGATAGTGGCCTATCGGAGTTATCACTCACCCAGCCTTGATTATGTAAGAGGCTCGACCCAGACCTTGACAACAGGCAACAGTCCTCTTACGTACATTGTTTTGACCCGACCTATGTCAAGATGGGTCGGTGGCAACGGGACGATAATTTAAATGAATATTGTCGCCGGCCTCCCTGTGACGTCCGCAAAGCGTCGTCTCTTGAAGCCTATTTGAATTCATTGTATCGTATACAAGCTTAGTAAAAGCGAGAGGTTTCTGCCCCCACTACCCCTCACTACATACATAAGCCTTCGTCATATTCCTAGTACTGATAAACCAGTTTATTATGGGACGACTAACTAATAAGAACTTGAGAGGTTTGAGGCCGACCAACTGTCCACATTCGTCGGTTGGAATTCACCAGTGAGTGCATTAAAACTAGCAGCAGCCGGATTTTATTATTTGAAAAAATCAGATCGGACAAGGTGTCCTTTTTGTGGAGTAATATTACACGAATGGTTGGAACATGACGATCCTCATGTAGATCACAAGAAATGGTCTAAATATTGTCCGTTTATTGAGTACTTGGAACAACTAGAGAAGCTACCAATGATAATAGATGACGTATGTGATAAAAAAGAAGAGGAATCTCTCCCCTCCTCTCTATTGAATCTTTTTAGTTTCAACGTGAGAACCTAGCGAGAGGGTTGTGCCGCGTCGATTGGAACTGGTGACTGGTGGTCTTTGCGATTTTGTACCCACTGTCGCGGTCATCGACAAGAAAACTACAGTGTATATGAATAAGGAAGAATGGAAATTCGTCGCCGATCAGATTCCAAGGATCTTTTGCAAAGCAGGCCCGAGAAAGTGGAGGTTGAAGACCGAGTAAGGTGTAAAAATGTGTATTGTACACTTTCCAAGAATGGAAGAAACATAGTTATGAAAATAGAACAGGTTGTTATTTCTTTCGCAATGTTTAATCAGAGTTTGCCAACCCTTCAGCTCGATTCACCTTCGACATGTTTTAGCAAAAATGAAACGGCAAAGCTTTGTAATGTCGTTAAGAACATCAACAACTCATTGGAATTGATAACCAAAATGGCTGAACTATATAAGAAACATGAAGAAGGTCAACTGACTGAACCTGTGGAACCTAGTTCAATGGACTTTAATATTAATACTGAGACTCTTTATAATTTATTAAATGAACTCAAGAAAATACCCTTATGAGTTGTAATTTATGCAATAAATAATATTTCTGTATATATTTTTACTTTCACTTACCTATATATGAAATATATAGTAAGTGGAAGTATTGCGATCGTGAAAATTTTCGACTTCCGGTTTTCAACGGAAATACACGTTTTGGGGTCCCCTGAGTCGAAATGACCAAGTCCCGCGAAATGGTCTGTGTGTGTGAGTGTGTGTGTGTGTGTCTGTGTGTCTGTGTGGGAACAGACTAGCTCAAAAACTATAAACCGTGCGATCATGAAATTAGGTATTTAGTGTAGGTATATGTCCGCGATGTGACAGCATAAATTTCATCAAAATTACTTAAAGGGAGGGGGTACTTTACTTAATAACTTTTTAGGTTTTTTTCGATTTTCTCAAAAACGGCTCTAACGATTTTGATTAAACTGAGTATTTTATGTACTTATGTGCCCGAGATATGACTGTAAAAATTTCATCAAAATTGATTAACCGGAGGGGGGACTTTACTTAATAAATTTTGTAACATTTTCACGTGTTTTTTTTAATTTACTCTAAATCGGCTTTAACGATTTTGATCAAACTGGGTATTTGATGTATGTACATGCCCGAGATATGACTGTTAAAATTTCATCAAAATTGATTAACCAGAGGGGGGACTTTACTTAATAAATTTTGTATCATTTTCACGTGTTTTTTTTATTTACTCAAAAACGGCTTTGAAGATTTTGATCAAACTGGGTATTTGATGTATTTATATGCCCGAGATATGATTGTTAAAATTTCATCAAAATTGATTAACCGTAGGGGGGACTTTACTTAATAAATTTTGTATCATTTTCACGTGTTTTTTTTTATTTACTCTAAATCGGCTTTAACGATTTTGATCAAACTGGGTATTTGATGTATGTACATGCCCGAGATATGACTGTTAAAATTTCATCAAAATTGATTAACCGGAGGGGGGACTTTACTTAATAAATTTTGTATCATTTTCACGTGTTTTTTTTATTTACTCAAAAACGGCTTTGAAGATTTTGATCAAACTGGGTATTTGATGTATTTATATGCCCGAGATATGATTGTTAAAATTTCATCAAAATTGATTAACCGTAGGGGGGACTTTACTTAATAAATTTTGTATCATTTTCACGTGTTTTTTTTATTTACTCAAAAACGGCTTTGAAGATTTTGATCAAACTGGGTATTTGATGTATTTATATGCCCGAGATATGATTGTTAAAATTTCATCAAAATTCATTAACCGGAGGGGGCACTTTACTTAATAAATTTTGTATCATTTTCACGTGTTTTTTTTATTTACTCAAAAAACGGCTTTAACGATTAACAAAAATAAGATATGAATATAGAAAAGTTTGTGAATTTGGGAAATGATATTTAGCAAAACACGTCAATTTCTAATCTAAGTAAGTTGGTAAGTGAAAGTTGTGTGTTGCGCGCACGCACCAGATTTTTTTATTTCTTGAACCCTTCCCTAAGTAAAAATGAGAATAAAGGTAAATAAATAAAAAAATATTTTATTTTTTTACATAGTTTATTTGAAATAATACATGGAATAAATTACAGATATAATAGTACAATTAATAATTAATATATTCATTGAGGTAAGAAAGTCTTCGCTTCTGGATAAATTCCTCGTCCTCTTGCCGCTCCTCAGGTAAATTGTCCCAGATGTAGTCTAATGTATAGTCGAAAAGGTGCAAAAGTAATGATCGAGGTAAAGCTCTCAATTCTTCTGTAGTTAAAGTTTCGATTCCTTCCTTTCCCAAACGACATATCGCTGACTCCATTTTATCCATCATACTGATACAGGTACTTCCTAGGAGGTATTTATAAATACTCCTCCTTCTCCTGGAACCACAAACAATGTATACTATTTTTTTTATGGTATCTGAGAGGGTTGACTAATGATGTGCTGTCGAATACCAGTCCACAGTACACTCATTCAACTCTATCCTTGACTCCTCGAATAAATCCAGCATATGAGAGTAGATGATGAGGTGTACCAATATTCTTAAATGTTTGCCTTCTTATCTCTTCTTTTTTTAAATTTACAGCTTCAGAATTTTTTCTGACCCATGTGGCCAAACAATGGGCTTGATTTAATGAGCAAACAAGGGAAGTGTTCAAATGGAAATGACAAGCTATCTGTTCATAATTCAACTGTTTTAAGTTTGGACAGTCGAAATCATGAAGATCATGAACTGGTCTATCGATGAGTTCTTCTATAAACTTGCACTTTTCCATTCCCTTTCCCCATAATATGTCAATAATCTTCTGTAACATAAACTAATAAATTCTTCATATCTTCATATTCTACATCGCCATAGGTCCAGTTCAATCCGTGAATATTTTTCATGACTGACAGAGACTACAGATAGTTCTTTAACGATTAATCAGTTGGAGGCTGTTCGATAGCCTTGAAAATCAATGACCGCTGAATGCATCATGTGTGTCATAGTCAAAGTCCTGCAGTGGATTTCGTTTCGGTTTTAAATAACGAATATATGCAGCCAAACGTGTGCAGAGGTTCAGTACATTTTGCAGACTAAACCGGTTCCCACTTCGTAATCCACTATATTATCATGAAGAGTGAGGCAGTAGTATGCCTTAGTATTACGCGGAAAGTTCTCACTCGCCTCTAGTTGAACGCGAATATCAATAGTCGTACTTTTTATTGCTTCAGATTGTTTAGAACAATCTATAACGACTAAAGGTGGGAGGGTCTCAAAATCGGATCGTGACAGCAGAGGTTGAGAGTGTCTATTACCATAATAGCTCGTTTGAAACTCATTATACATTTCGTAGAGAAGGGCGACTTTTCCTTTTGCAAAATCTAAATTCAAATCATCATAAGGATAATGTTCACTATTCAGATAGAGTTTCAAATTTTTCAATTTACAACTATCAAACTGACTGTTATCTTTGGTTGCGTTTCTCGTTCGATCAGCCTGGAATGCGATAATAACATACCGCAGCTTTTCTAAATTTGTCGATGTTTTGACAGTCCAATTTTCTTGCTGCGAAGTAGGTAAATTTGGGTATTCGTAAAGATCCCATAATCTGAATGGTATAGTAATTATCTTGTTTTTCTCTACCATTTTCAACAACCTCAGTCGTTCTTGATCGGAAACACAAACATGTGGCATCCTCCAGACCACTTTATCTAATTTTATTTGTACGTCATCGCTACCCTTTATGCAGTTCAAGTCCGTACTCGATCTGATCAAAACAAGTTCTTGCTTAAGATTAATTAAAATAGTCCTCACATATCCCTAAGAGAATATCCAGTCGCAGGCATAAGCTAAAAAATCCATCTTTATCGATTGAAAGAGTTTTATCGACGCCAGGTATTATCCACCCCAAATTTTCAAGACCTTTTGCTTGATTAGGTGAAAACGAAGCATAACCTTTAAGCATTGCAGTTATTCCAGGGTTTCTGACTCTATCAACTTCAATGCCATTTTATTCGTATCTGATCTCATCTAAGAAAAACGCAAACGCGTTATTAGTCAATTTTGAAGTAGTTCCTGGAGTAAAATTCGTCCTTCAATGTAAATAAAACTTAAAGAAGGAAGCGTATAAACATCTTGTTGATGGATCGGAATTCTGATTTCATCAGACTTGTTAAAAGTGTTGCCTGCATACGGCTGATGCGAATGATATTGAAATTGTGTAAGGGAGTCATCAAATTTCACGTCTGATGTTATGTTTAGTATATTATTCATGTTTTTATTTTTAACCGAAAACCACACTGTTTAAAAAAGTTTGCGTTTGCAGGTGTTAACCGCCTTGATTTAGGTTTACTAAATCTTAATGGGGTCTGACATCTCCTTTTATAACCAGCTAGATTCCGGTCAAGACTATCTCTGGTAAAATCAATCCCCATTTTTCTTTAAAAGTAATCTTATAGTAATTGTTTCTCCTCTAAAATCAATAAGCTCGCCATTCTGATCTACTTAACGAACAGTAATATTGTCAACAGTCCTCACGTTAGTAGGATAGTAAATGACTGGATTCGGGGTTTCGATGATTTTATATCCTGGTTCTACTGCAGGAAAGAATTGATGTATACTATGATCCGGATCTCCATTCATGAAAGACCCGGCGCGATGTTACAATGAATCGAAATAGTATTTACACTAAGAATTTTCACAATGTCGTTTGATTCAGTATTCTGATGCCGTGGGTTAATGACTTGTTCGGGGCTAGTAAAACCCAATAGCGGGCCGATGGAATGTGGTTTCCCTTGATAGTTGAAAAAAACCTGCTTACTTACTTACTGGACAGCACTACAGCCCGGGGTGGGCCTTGGCTTCCCGATATCAGACCACTGCTGTCTGCATAAAGCTTTTCTTTTCCAATTCGTTACTCTAAGCTCACGCAGATCTCTTTCTACATCCTCTAACCATCGTCGTCTCGGGCGACCCCTACCTCTTGTACCTTGCATTGGGGTGAACAACATCTTCTTAGGCATTCTTTCCTCCGCCATTCTCATTATATGGCCAAACCATTCTATTTGCCTCGCTTTTATAAAACTAATAATGTTACATTCTCCGTACATGTCATACAGTTCAATGTTCCTCCTTATTCGCCATTCACCTCCGTCAAAAACTGGCCTATATATTTTCCTCAGCACTTTCCTTTCAAATATTTTCAACATTTTAGTAGTGACGCTGCATAGGGTCCATGTTTCGGAAGTGTACGTCACAACTGGTCTCACCAATGTTTTGTATAAATTAATTTTAGTTTTCCGTGACAGTAAGGAAGAACGGAAAAGTTTAATATTGGCGTAATAGGCGCGGTTACCAGCCATAATTCTATTATATATCTCTGCAGTGATTTTCTTTTCTTCGTTGATCTCTGCCCCTAGATAAGTAAACGTTTTCACTCTTTGGAAACAGTATCCTTCTATTTCTATTTTTTTCTCTATCGTTGAATTTCCATTCGGACTGAGATGCATATACTTGGTCTTGCATTCATTGATAGTGAGGCCAATTTTTTCTCCTTCGTCTTTTAACGCTTTAAAAACCTCTCGCAGTGACCGAATATTTCTTGCCAAAAGACATATATCGTCTGCGTAAGCACATATTTGATTCGAGGAGTAAATTATGTTGCCTCTAACGTTAAGTTTGTTCACTATTGTGTGTTGGGCCATGTTGAAGAGTGTTGCAGACAGTGCATCTCCCTGTCTTACTCCAATTGAGATCGGAAAAGCATCACTGACAAAGCCGTTGAATTGAACTATTGCATTGCTATTATCCATAGTCATTTTAATCAATCTGATTAATTTGTTTGGTATATGGAAATCCCGCAGCGCAGTAATTAATTTTTCCCTGCTTACACTATCGAATGCCCGGCAATAGTCAATAAATAGCAGGTGGAGGTCGGTTCTGTACTCCCAACATTTTTCCAAAGTCTGCCTCATTACAAACACTTGATCAGTAGCATCTCTACCTCGCCTAAACCCACATTGGTATTCTCCAAGTAAGTTTTCAGTGAATTCGCTGAGTCTTTTAGCAAATATATTTGAGAGGATTTTATATGTAGCACCCAATAGAGATATCCCTCTATAATGCTGGTACACCAGTCCTTAGGCATAATTTCTTTTTCCCATATTTCTTCTATTAGGAAGTACATCTGATTTAATAGTTCCTCTCCTCTATGCTTGAAGAATTCCGCGCAAAGGCCATCCTCACCCGGAGCTTTCCTGTTCTTCAGTTTTTCAATCGAATCAGTTATTTTTTCTTTGGATAATAGTTCTAGATCATCACCGACTTCTTCATCAGAGTAGATCATTTCAGATTCCCTTTCCATATTAGCCTTATTTAACAGTTCAAAAAAATATTCCTTCCATCTTGCTGTAACATTTACACTATCAAATACATTTCCGTCCTTGTCGTTGCGTTCCTCTGTTCATGTATCTTATTGCACCATAGAATTTTCTAGTTTCATTGCTTGTGCGCAATTCTTCAATCTGCGCAACTTTTTCTTTTAGAAACTTTTTCTTCTTATTTCTTATTATTTTTTTTGCTTTTCTACGGCTTTCCTTGTATGCTGTTTCACTCTGTCTTGTCGAATGCTGCAGCAGAGCCATTCTCATTTCATTTCTGCTTCTTAGGGCTTCCAAACACTCTTCATCAAACCAGTCCCGATATCTTGATGCCTTCTTTTCTCCTATTACTTCCTCAGCTGACTCACTTATAGCCTCCTTGATACTGCACCACCTCCCATCAACTCCATCTCTTATGTTCTGTAATAGTGTTCTATCCACAGTTTCTCTGAATCTGGTCTTCGCTTGTGCATCATTAAATTTATCCATTATCATCATTAAATTTCTTCCTTCCATATCTTTGGCCAAGTTTAACATTCGATATACGTTCTCTTAGCCTTGCTTTGACGACATAATGGTCCGAGTCACAATTCGGTCCTCTGGCGGTTTTAACATCAATAATTGATGATGCATAGCGCTTATTAACCAGAACATGGTCTATCTGTGTAATAGTTCCATTTGGAGCTTTCCATGTGCCTTTATGAATATCTTTACACTCGAAGCAAGTACTTTTAATTAACATATTATTGGCTTCAGCGAATTGACACAGATGTTTACCATTTTCATTAGTCATTTCATGGAGTGAGTTGTGGCCTGCAACTGTCCGTGTAAAGCTTTCTTTTCCTACTTGAGTGTTCATATCTCCAAGGATAATCTTTATGTCATATTTCTGCGTTGCATGATATGTTCCTCCAGATCTTGGTAAAACAGGAGCTTTGTTTCATCATCACTGTCTTCCGTAGGTGCATACACTGAGAACAAGCTGGTATTTCTGAATTTACCCTTTAATCTCATCCTGCATATCCTCTCATTTATGGGTTCAAACATTAGCAAACTTCTAACTTTACCACTAATCATAAACCCTGTTCCATATCTTCCATTTCTTTCATTGGTTCCACTATACAGTACAGAATATTCCTTTTTATCAATTCTGCCTTTTCCCCTCCACCTAATCTCCTGCAATGCCAATATGTCATATTTAAATTTAACCATCTGCTCCGCCACCTCTGCCATTTTGCCTGGTTGGAGCATCGTTCTTACATTCCATGTAGCAATAACCATGTCCAAATTCCGTTGTCTTTTCCGATTAATAACATCCAGCTTTCTTTTGTCTTCAGGTTTCTCTACAACAATTTTTTTCCGAGGTTGGGCTGTAAACCCTCCGCTCAACCCCCTGCCAGGAGGACCAGGTCATTTAACATCAGGGTTTCCCTCCCTTAGGCCTATTACTTTATCTACAGTTCTATGAGCTCGGCCTGCCCACGGTTTCTATTCTGAGTTTCCTTCCTAGCCTTTGGGGTTCCAACCCCTTACCATGCAAGGCAGCATGGGTAAGTGCGCCTCGGTCCGGGGCTGCTTATTTGGATACACCTTATTCGCAGCTTCCCACCATATCTGGTGGGATCTCACTATCCGCCACCTGTGACCCGCCCAGTAGCTGAGGCTCGCCCTGGGAAAAAAAAAAACCTGCTTAGACGATCTAATTTCAGTCTTCAGGGTACTTGGATTTCCTCTGAGAATAAGTCCAGCACCCGGATCATGGTGAGCGATTTCGTCGCTTAGAAAAGATTGTATAGCGTCGATATCATACGATCCTTCAGGTATTTGAATGGCCAGATCACCGAAATAAAACATATCGTTAACACCCTTTCTTATGTTTGGAATAGTATTATACGTGTCAAAAGATAATAACCCGATTGTACAATCCGACCCTAATTCTAGAGGAGGTAGGAAGAACGCTAGAATTGCCTGTAAACGTTACTGTGTAGCTCATGATTATTAATGATCAAAATTTATGAGAAACATCGGCTAAATACTTTAAGTAAAGGTGTCCACAAACCGGAGTATTCCACTTTTGATTACGACGGCGGTTATATAATACTTGACAACCTTTGAAATAATCTAACAATTGAGGAGGAGGTTTTAAATTTCCAAAAGAATCAAAGTATTTCACTACATTATCTTTTTTTACATAACAGACCCAATGAGAACATGTTCTGAACTTGTATTTAAATTTACAATAGCTGACTTGAGTTTTTTTTGTATATTTTGGAAGATTATCAATCATAAACACTCCACGAAAATTTGGAACATTTAAAACTTTTGCTAAATGATTCAATTCCAAATCGGTCAATGGTTTATTTGGTAGTCATATTTTTCTTGGTCTTTTTTGTCGGGTTATAAACAGACCGTAACCATTCTTATACGGTTTCAAATAAAGTCCGTTTCCAACTTTTTGACCTTCCCTGGCCAAATTATGCCTCTTTTGCTCATCCAATTTTAGTTTGGCTTCTTTAGCTTCATCGCCTTGGCTACACTCGCGGCCCCCCCTGCTAAAGACCCCAAAGTGGAAAGTCCTGCCATCAATGGTACTAGAAATTGGAGAAAACCTCCCTGTTTTGGCAGCGGAAGAACTCTGGGCCGTGAAGGTTTCGCCTTACCACGTAGATGCATTTTAACCTTTTTATATGCCGCTTTTGATGCATTGAGAATAGATCATTTACTTTTGACGATTTAACCAAATCTTTAAAACTAATCTTCTTCTTTTTCTTCCTCAGCCCCGAACCAATTTTCTTTTTTGCTTTCATGGCATTTGTAACTAACCAAGTCGCAGCTTTTTCTTCCCATGACAAATCTGGAGCTTTAACCCGTTTCCAAGGATTATCAGCAAGAATCTTGTCCGCTTGTTTACGACTCTCCATATCCTTATTTATGCTATTAGCTATAATGTGTTCTTTACAAGCTCTATCAAGCTCGTTTATTCCGCTATCACTTCTAGCTAAGCTCTAGTTAGCGCTAGCTAGCGTTTTTCTAGTTTCCTACCGGGACCGCAATACTGATATCCTGGAAGGTGCAATTCAATCGGCAACCTATTGATAATACTGTTCAGCAAGCCTCTGCCTCTGCGAGCCTTGTGACTCATACTGTACTCAGAAAATGAAACAATAGGGTATATATAGCCGTCTTGATGTTGTTTGCATTCAGAATGAAATTAGTTAAACAAGTGCAATGTTTCCCTACTACCAACTTTTCCCCAGTTAAAGGACAATCGGAGGAGAGACATAGTTCATTATTACCAAACACTATCTGAGCCTCGATATGTGGTCGGAGGGGATGTGGAAAGACCAATATTATGATTGGATTGCTATTAAACCCTAATGGCTTAAAATTTAAAAATGTGTATCTGTTTGGAAAAACTTTATATCAACCTAAATACCAGTATTTAAAAAGCGTCATAAATCTTGTTCCTGAAATAAAATTATATGAATTTGAAGATGCAAAGGAATTGCCTCAAAAAGTCGAATCAAATTCGGTCTGCATATTTGATGATGTCACCATGGAAGATCAGGATATAATTAAACGATACTTTAGTTATGGTCGTCATATGAACCTCGATTGCTTTTATTTAACACAAAGTTATGTTTTTATCCCGAGACATCTTATCAGGTGTAATTTTAACTTTTTAATAGTTTTTCCTCAAGATGAATTAAATTTAAAACATATTTATGATGAACACGTAAGCATGGCAGATTTAAGTTTTACTCTTTTTAAAGACATGGCTATCTCGTTATTGATAAAAGTAGGGGCATGAACAATGGACGTTTTAGAAAAGGAATTGACACATACATTGTGGAAATATAAAGAGCGATCTCGGCAGTAATTATCATTAACAATCATGGACCCGAAAGTCACTCGTGAAATAATAAAAACAAGTGAAGTTTTGAAAAACAAATTTCGAGCATTGAAGCGTAGCCTTCAGGATATTGAAACGGGTCGTCAAGAATTTTTTACACCCGTGCTTCAACCTCTAGAAGACATTAAACAATCATTAAATAAGGAATACTTAGAGATATTTGTTAATAGGGTAGATCGTAGCAGGTCCATACTACTGGTCATGGGTGATTATAATGGGAGAATTGGTGCTAGAATAGATGGTGAATATCCTACTATGGGCCCCACCAGTTCTGGTAAAAGAAACGAGGGAGGAAGACGTCTAATAGATTTTGCATGTTCCCAGTGCCTACGGATTGGTAATTCGTACTTTAAAAAGAGAAATTCACTAAAATGGACCTGGCATTCCCCTAAGGAACAAGTCTATGAAATAGACTATATACCAGCAAATAAGGTGAACCTATTAAAAGATGTTGAAGTGATACCTGGTTTTAACTTTAACTCAGATCATAGATTGCTTAGGGCTGTTCTAAGTTTAGACAAGTTTAAGAAGCAGAGACATTTTAAAGCAAAGAAAACATATCCAACACTGGAAGGCGAAGAGGATTCCCTTAGGTTTCAGAAATACCTCGCAGAGAGGCTGGTTATGGAAGATGGACATGTCCTTATGCAAGAGAAGTATGACCATCTGGAAAAGATAATCAAAAATTTTACCTTTGAAAGTAGTAGGCTACCTTGTACTATTAGAGAGAAAAAGTTGTCAGAAAGAACAGTCGAATTATTAAGAGTTAGAGGAGTAATAAAGTCCAAGCCCATTCTAAAAAAAGAAGAAGAATCAAGGATAACATCATTAAATAATGAAATTAGGACAGCAATAAGGGAGGATCTAAAATCTTTCAAAAAAAGAACTGTTGAAGCCATCATCGAAAAGAACAGCTCTGTTAAACAAATAAGGAGGGAAATAAGTAATGGCAGGAACTGGATAACAACTATTGAATCGCAGGGAGGCAAAAAAATAACGGACAGGAGAGGCATAATAGAAAGAGCTACTAAACACTTTAGTAAGATTTACAAATACGAGGGAAACGATTCAATACTTCCATTAAAATCAGGGATTGTGGAAGATGATATATCACAGATAATGTTAGCAGAAGTTGAAACGGCTATTAAAAACCTGAAAAATAAAAAAAACCCGGGCCCGGATAAAATTGAAAATGAAGTTTTAAAAGCAGGAGGCAGACAACTGGCAGAGGAAATCAAGAACATATTTAATTTAGTACTAGCTGAAGAGAAGGTGCCAAAACAATGGAGAACGGCCAACATAATATTATTACATAAAAAAGGCAACAAAGAAAATATTGATAATTACAGGCCTATCTCACTCTGTCCGTCCATAGCAAAACTTTTTACAAACATCATGAAGGAACGTCTAAAGATGAGAATAATGGACTTTATAGGGATAGAGCAAGCAGGCTTTAGGAGTGGTTTCTCAGTTATGGACCACATTCAGACCCTTAACCAGGTTATTGAGAGGGCTAGGGAGTATGATTTTCCATTATACATGTGTTTTGTTGATTTCAAAAAAGCATTTGACAGCATACTTCATCCGAGTATATATAAAGCCCTAAAAGCTGTGGGGATAGAAGCGAAATATATCCGCATAATCATGGAGCTTTATACGTAAATGGAAGCATACATAGGGACGGAAAGACAGGGCAAGAGCTTTAAGGTACAAAAAGGTGTCAGACAGGGGGATCCCCTCTCACCAATTCTGTTCATCCTGGTATTGGAAATGATTTTTTGGACCTTAGGCTGGGAGGACATAGGCATTAAGGTTGATGGAAAATGGCTCAATTATCTCCGGTTTGCAGACGATATTGTTCTGTTGGTACATTCTGCAGAAAACATTATTAAAATGCTAAAAAACTTATTATGAGCATGCAAAGAAATAGGGCTATCTCCGAACTTTGGAAAGACTAAAGTAATATCAAATGCGGATAAAACAGCTGTGGATATGTCGAAGATTATATATATCTGGGCCAACTAATCAGCTTCTCGGATAAACGAGGAAAAGAAGTGAGCAGAAGGATAGCACTCGGCTGGAAAAAGTATTGGTCACTGAGGAACATCTTCAAAAATGATTTCCCGCCAGAAATGAAGATCTTTGAGTCTTGCATCATTCTGGTGGTGTCCTATGGCAGTCAAACCTGGTTCTTAACCAAAGTCCAGACATAGAAAATAACAACCTGGCAAAGATCTGTGGTATGGAGTATGCTAAATATCAGGAGAAAAGATAAAATAAAAAATACCATTATCAGGCAGAAATCTGGTTTGAAAGATATAAACCATCATATCAATACTCTCAAATGGAAGTGGGGTGGACATGTATTAAGAAGGCAAGACCCTAGTTGGGCGAGAGATGCAACCCTCTGGACACCCTACAATCTCAAGAGGAAGCGAGGAAGACAAGCCAAGAGATGGAGTGACTGGTTTAAGGAGTTAGCTGGTCCGATGTGGTGGAGACTGGCAAGAAACAGGCAAGCTTGGAGAGACAAGTGGGGTGAGATTACGAACTCTGCTTCCCAATAGGTTGGTCACCTGGGACAGCGTAGACCATTACTCCCATAAATAGCAAGGACTTTATTATAATTTTTACTTATTAAAACCAATGATATGGGAAGGCCTATGTACAAAGAAGATGATTGTTCATTTAATTTATGTTAATTTCTGATTTGTATTTACTCCTTAAATGTACATAATAAAAGGCTATTATTATTATTATTATTATTAAATAAGGAATCCAAACCGGAACTGACTTCCAGAGAAAGTGTTAATGAGCGGGACGAATCGCCAGATAAAAACGAGTCTGCTAGCATTTGCCGAAAATCAACATTATTGCCGAAAACAACGCCTCACTACAAAAGAGCTACACTGTTATCTACTTTTTCCTTTCCCGTATTATCATCTGAAGAATACAAGGGCGAGTATGTGACTGACGAACCACTACCAGAGGAAGTCAAAGAATAAGCTAAAACTCCATAAGGAGAAGCCAAATTTGGAAACCTGCAAAGGGAATACTTGGATTTTAAAAGACAATGAGGCGCACGACGATCGTTATGGAATTAGAGTCATGCCTTCTTTAGGGGGATTAGCTATTGGAGATTCAACAAACGTTCGGCTGTTTCCAAACAGCGACGATATTTCTATAAACAACATAGAGTATGAAGGAACTCCGGGATTGTTGCAGCTACTCTACTTGAAAAACCCACAAGATTATACCGAGACCGACTTGGAAAATTATAAGAATATCTTAATCTCAACCAATGCACACAGGGGAGGCTATAGCGAAGAACAAGGGGTATTTAGAAACAGATCTGAGAAATGTAGAAATGTAATATCAAAGTTATTTCCACCACAATCTTTAAAACCCTGCCCTCCTTCCTCAGCTCCTAGAATGAACGTCTCACAATTACAAACGAGGAACTGGACTTATGAGAGCCGATAAACCTCTGTATGAGTATTGGAATGATCCAAATGAGCTAGTAAATCGTCTAAAGCTGTTAATGGCTTCCGCTCATGCCGGTCATGAAGGACACCAAAACGAAATAGAATCAATAATTGAAAAGCTACGAGAAGAAAATATTATATATTAAAGACCATATATAGCTAGGTTTAGTATAAACATGACGATAAACAAGTTCGGATCTCACATGTCATTAAAGCACTCCTAGTATATAAAATGTTTAGTATAAAAAATGATTTTCCGTTTAGCATATTGAAGTCTGTTAAGGACATCGATGCACGCAATTTACGAATAATCAATGTTGCAAACCCAATCGCAGTCATGACGCTGCTAATAAAGTGTATTGTGATACGCTAGCGGCTACCTACACTGATTTAAGCAATTGGCCTGGTAATTGGATTGATGGAAAAATAAAAAGACTTGTCAACTTTGCACCACCTATAAATAAACAGGATGTTGTTTCAAAAGAATTTTTAAACAGTGTTGCTTTAACCTTGGTTGAAGGTACATATGACTATCTTGGTAAGAGAATAACAAACGTAGCTGAACCTGAGAAGGAATCTGATGTGGTCACACTTGATTACCTAAACTAAGTTCTTAGGAAGAAGTAGATGGATTCACCAATAATAAAAAGAACTGTTGTAAAGGAATTACATAAGCCAGCTCGCAAGAGATATCCCAGGAGAAAGACAGTTTTGAAAAGAATAAATGACTTGTGGCAAGTAGATCTAGTAGAGATGATACCTTATTCTCGAGAAAATAAAGGGTACAAATATTTATTAACAGTAATCGACTGTTTTTCCAAATATGCTTGGGCCCTGCCTCTAAAGCTGAAATCAGGAGAAAATGTGGCTAAAGCAATGGAGAGTGTGTTTCTTTCGAGTAGACAAATTCCAAAAAATATTCAAAGTGATGAGGGAAAGGAATTTTATAATTCCAAGTTTAAATCTCTAATGAAAAAATACTCTATTAATCATCATTCCCCCTTTTCTAATATGAAAGCTTCCAATGTACAAAGGTCTAATAGAATATTAAAAGGGAAAATGTGGAAAGCCTTCAGCATGCAAGGAAATTACAAATTTTTAGATATCCTACCTCAGATTCTACAAGAATATAAATCGTCATTTCATACAATTGGTATGAAACCAATTAATGCTTGTAATAAAAAATCGGAAAAATACTTGCTAAACAATGTGTATTCTACAGTTCGGACTAAAGTGAGAAAGCAGAAGTTTGAAGAGGACCATTTTGTGAGGATATCTAAACAAAAATCCATATTTTCATAAGGATATTTATCAAATTGGTCAAGTGAAATTTTTAAGATAGTCAAGGTTCAAAAGACATATCCTTACACTTATTTACTGGAAGGTCTGAAAGGACAACCGATAAGTGGAGCATTTTATGAAGAAGAGCTACAAAAAGTTAAATATCCAGATGTTCACCTTGTAGAAAAAGTTTTAAGAAGAAAAGGAAATAAATTGTATGTAAAGTGGCTGGGATTTAAAGGAAAAAAACACTTACTGTTATAATATAAATTTATTAATTTTTACTTTCACTTACCTATATATGAAATATATAGTAAGTGGAAGTATTGCGATCGTGAAAATTTTCGACTTCCGGTTTTCAACGGAAATACACGTTTTGGGACCCCCTGAGTCGAAATAACCAAGTCCCGCGAAATGGTCTGTGTGTCTGTGTGTGTGTGTGTGTGTGTGTGTGTGTGTGTGTGTGTGTGTATGTGAACAGACTAGCTCAAAAACTATAAACCGTGGGAACCTGAAATTGGGTATTTAGTGTAGGTATGTGCCCGCGATGTGACAGCAAAAATTTCATCAAAATTGCTCAAGGGGAGGGGGTACTTTATTTAATAACTTTTTACGTTTTTTTCGATTTTCTCAAAAACGGCTCTAACGATTTTGATTAATCTGAGTATTTGATCTATTTATATGCCCGAAATATGACTGTAAAAATTTCATCAAAATTGATTAACCGGAGGGGGGACTTTACTTAATAAATTTTGTATCATTTTCACGTGTTTTTTTTTATTTACTCAAAAACGGTTTTAACGATTTTAATCAAACTAGGTATTTGATGTATTTATATGCCCGAGATATGACTGTAAAAATTTCATCAAAATTGATTAACCGGAGGGGGGACTTTACTTAATAAATTTTGTATCATTTTCACGTGTTTTTTTTATTTAATCAAAAACGGTTTTAACGATTTTGATCAAACTTGGTATTTGATGTATTTATATGCCCGAGATATGACTGTAAAAATTTCATCAAAATTGATCAACCGGAGGGGGGACTTTACTTAATAAATTTTGTATCATTTTCACGTGTTTTTTTTATTTAATCAAAAACGGTTTTAACGATTTTGATCAAACTTGGTATTTGATGTATTTATATGCCCGAGATATGACTGTAAAAATTTCATCAAAATTGATTAACCGGAGGGGGGACTTTACTTAATAAATTTTGTATCATTTTCACGGGTTTTTTTTATTTACTCAAAAACGGCTTTAACGATTAACAAAAATAAGATACGAATGTAGAAAAATGTGTGACTTTAGGAAATGATAATTAGCAAAACACGTCAATTTCTAATCTAAGTAAGTTGGTAAGTGAAAGTTGTGTGTTGCGCGCACGCACCAGATTTTTTACTTTCACTTACCTATATATGAAATATATAGTAAGTGGTAGTATTGCGATCGTGAAAATTTTCGACTTCCGGTTTTCAACGGAAATACACGTTTTGGGACCCCCTGAGTCGAAATGACCAAGTCCCGCGAAATGGTCTGTGTGTGTGTCTGTGTGTGTGTGTATGTGAACAGACTAGCTCAAAAACTATAAACCGTGGGAACCTGAAATTGGGTATTTAGTGTAGGTATATGCCCGCGATGTGACAGCAAAAATTTCATCAAAATTGCTCAAAGGGAGTGGGTACTTTATTTAATAACTTTTTACGTTTTTTTCGATTTTCTCAAAAACGGCTCTAACGATTTTGATTAAACTGAGTATTTTATCGATTTATATGCCCGAAATATGACTGTAAAAATTTCATCAAAATTGATTAACCGGAGGGGGGACTTTACTTAATAAATTTTGTATCATTTTCACGTGTTTTTTTTTATTTACTCAAAAACGGTTTTAACGATTTTGATCAAACTTGGTATTTGATGTATTTATATGCCCGAGATGTGACTGTAAAAATTTCATCAAAATTGATCTACGGGAGGGGGGACTTTACTTAATAAATTTTGTACCATTTTCACATGTTTTTTTTATTTACTCAAAAACGGTTTTAACGATTTTGATCAAACTTGGTATTTGATGTATTTATATGCCCGAGATATGACTGTAAAAATTTCATCAAAATTGATCTACGGGAGGGGGGACTTTACTTAATAAATTTTGTATCATTTTCACGGGTTTTTTTATTTACTCAAAAACGGCTTTAACGATTAACAAAAATAAGATATGAATGTAGAAAAATGTGTGACTTTGGGAAATGATAATTAGCAAAACACGTCAATTTCTAATCTAAGTAAGTTGGTAAGTGAAAGTTGTGTGTTGCGCGCACGCACCAGATTTTTTTTACAGAAACTGTGTATTTTATATATTTATTGTAACTCTACATTTAAAATATATTTATTTCTCACAAATTGTTGTTTTTCTTAACCTAAAATATAATTAGTTCATAAAATAAACAATACCATTATATTACTGCACATCTGATTTAATTATGTTGCGTCAATGCATAATGGCCGTAAGGAAGAGTATTGACTTTGTTTTGTTTTCCAATGTATGACGTTTATCATCATACGGGCATATTGACTTTTTATTTATTAAAACTGTTTGCACTTGATGTTTTTTTGATTGAATGATCTGAAACTGGCTGTACATTGTCTATCATTTCTTAGAGAATCTTGATAATTTTGAAACGTGAATCCTCGAACAGCACATTTCTTTATTCCTTTGGACCGTTTTAATAATAAACCTTTTTTAGTCATGAAAGAATACATTTTTGGTCTTATTCGACAATCGGGTCACCAGCTGTTTCATCATTGAGCATTCCGACCACTTTTTTGTTTTTATCAGAATAACAAGGGTGGTCTGTCGGAAAATTGCTAGAATCAAAATAATATCTTAAACTATTATTACTTATATTGTTGTAAATATCTGGTGTTTTAATATGATACAAAAGAGAGTCAGTATCTATGTAGCAGAGGTCAATATTTTGTGGACCGTAAGTTGTTAAGAACACATCACAGTGTAATTTGTACATTAAAACTTTTGATAGTTGTAATATGCTAAAACCAACATATAGGGGTTTATCGAATACAATTTTTTCCTTCTCTAACTGGACGGAAACTACATTATCGGTTTTTCGTTAGCAATTCAACTTTAGTTTTTTCGGGGATTAGCTTGTACAAATGAGGGAAAGTGATCGAGAGATTCTCAGAACCTGTTTTCATGTTTTGGACTAGCGTTTCAAAGCTGGCAGCTAAAAATTTATAACTATCTATAAATTTTATTTTAGTTTTACAATCTTTGAATGTTTTTATAAAACTGATGTACTTTTCCGAATTACTCGGAATAACAGTAACATCTTCATGATTAGCTAAAAAAGGTACAATAAAGTGCGAATCGTAACCCTGTGAATTAAATCAGGTGTTTTTGCTTGTAAGTTGCAGTTTGAATGAGCTGCACCAATAAATTTAGATGTTACATGATTATGTTGCCGTACCTTCTGGTCTTTATTTAATGTCTTTAGACAGATAACGAACTTATTCGTTGTTTCATAATAAAACATTTCTTGCTCAGTCATTTGAGCAATGGGTTTGATTTTTCAATATATTTCATCAACCTTTTTTGCCAATTCATGAAGAGCCTCCATAAACAAAAACATGCAGTTAGCACCGGTATAAAGTGAAGGTTGAAGATGAAATAGAGGAATATCTGCTTTAACCATAGGTGATGCACAAAAGATTTTATGATTTTGCACGGATTTCATCCAAGAAATTGACGGATTTTCGCAAGGACCTTCGATCGTTTATAAGTAACATTCAAAATCAGCATAGGCTACAATTTTGATTCTCTGTGTACACTGAAACTTTTTAAATTTTAGTTTATCATCGCGTGTGAAATCTGTCCTAACCGGTTTATGCGCACCGCAAAATAATAAATGTTCCTTTAATCGTTCTTCCGTGTTTTTTCCGCTTTTTGTTTTGTATCTCCAGGAAATAGATGTTAAACACCTGTGACAAATTTCTTTAGCAGATTTGTTACCGGATATTTGACTGCCAACAAGCCTGCTTAAATTTGTGATGTAACAATAGTGTGAGTCTGTTTCATTTTGAAGAAACAAAAGGTCAAATCTCTCGTTATAACTTTCTTTTTTGCTTATTCTTAACGGAAATACCTTGTTTTTTTCATCTAAACCGTACACATTGATTAAAACATTGTTTACATCCTCGAATATTTTAATGTCTTTAAAGGAAGTGGGACATGAAATACAATAAAAATTGTAATTATTTTCTAAATATTCATAGGACTTAGGATCGTTCGAACCAATAATTTTACTTAATATTTGTTTAAGTTTTTTATGTTAATTACGGCATGCTTGTTTGCTATCTCTTTCGGCAAGTCCATAAATTGTTTTCCATCAAGAGGTTTATATTTAGTTAGATGCAAACAAAGATAATTACAGAATACAAATGTCCAGCCAGAACTTTTAGTTTCAAAGGAATCTAATTCCGAAACTATTTTTTCATATGAGTTATTAATATATTTGTACAAATTAGTTGATGAATCTATAATTTGTTGACGGGTCTTGAAATTCATATCTGACTTTTCCTCATAATTTGGACCCATTTTTTTGTAGGTACAATCTAACTGCAAATTAATTTTGAATATGTTCCATAGTTCTAAGTAAAATTTTATTAATAATAATTAATAATTTTTTCTCTTTTTGACTCCAGAAAGTCTTTCGGAAATGCATTGAAATCACGATTTTCAATATAAAAATCTATCACTTTATTACCAAATGCTGATTTTTTAGTACCTGGTTCAATTGTAGCTAAAATTTCAAGTTGTTCCTTTCTATAGAATTTATGTTTCTTAGGTGAGCTAGTTCCTATTTCTGCAATATTAGACCCAGATGAAGATGGTATTAGCGAATGTATTCTTTTTTTAAATGGTAAATGTGATTGCTTCGAAGATGAAACAGCAGGTGTTGGGAAGTTTTCCATTGATAATTGGCTACCTATATCACCAAATGCTTGAGGGGAACTGACTCGTTTTTCTTTACATGCGAATTTTTTATGACGTTCGCAGCTAAATTTAGATTTAAATTCACGATTGCAATCTAAGAATGTATAAAATTTCCATTTACATCTGTGTGCGCTCGAGTTTAATAATAACGACCCTCATTTTGAACATAATATAACATCAATACCTTTTCCTTCGGCCATTATTTAGTTCAATTACATAAACCTTATTTTGTAAGCTTGTTTCTCCTTTCAAGAGACGACGCTTTGCGGACATCACAGGGAGGCCGGCGACATTATTCATTTAAATTATCGTCCCGTTGCCACCGACCCATCTTGACGTAGGTTGGGTTAAAACAATGTACTTAAGAGGACTGTTGCCTTTTGTCAAGGTCTGGGTCGAGCCTCTTACATAATCAAGGCTGGGTGAGTGATAACTCCGATAGGCCACTATCGCAGGGCCGGTGCCATTCACCTCATGACGTGGTCCCCGAATCTCCCCGCCACTACGTGATTTAAAAGCGAGCGGGGCTATATAAGAGTGAGACCACCAGGTATGGTTTGGAACTGACCTTTATTCCTATAAACACACATCATTGCTTCGTAACAACAATTATGAATGAACTTGAATGAATTCCGAATGAAACAGCTGAGTCATGCACCTATCGTAAACTAATTAAATCACACACCTGCAGCCACACCCCTGGCCGGGTTGTGCACTGGGTCAACGCACCCCGGTGGGGGTATAAATGTAAACAAACAAAAAAAGTATCAATGGACCGACCCACTCAGAGGATGTCGTCACAGGGAGGCCGTCCACATTATCGTACTAAAGATGTAAACAAAGGGTCAATGATCGCCAAATTGTGCCACCAACCGCTCAAGGACACCCGCTCCCTGCCCTAAGTAAATACCCCCCTCGCCCTCACAAGGCCGATCAAAGGTCACGTATAGCCCTACTACGGCACGCTCAAAGTCATGATACAGCTCGAATGTAAACAAAACGATGTTGCCACATCTCACACATTCCATGCGACTTTGCCGGATTGTGCAACCAACCGCTCAAGGCCCCCCCTCGCTCTAGGTATACACCCCCCTCGCCCTGGCAGAGGGCGTGACCTTGTTCACAATTGCACAATCCATTGTTTATACTACTGCAGTCCGATAAAACTGAGTTTTCCAATAAGGAAATAGAATAAAACTGATGGAATAATAGAATTATATGTGACCTTTAGGCTACTAAATACTTTCAGCCATATCTTTTTGGCAGAAAATTCTTAATTTACACTGACCACAAACTAGTTCAATGGCTGCAATTATTAAAAGATTCTAATTCAAAATTGTACAGATGGATATTGAAACTGGAAGCAATTAATTTTTTAAAGCAAGTACACAGAAGGTCATAAAACAAAGTCGCTGATGCACTGTAACTAGTAGAAATAAATTTAACAAAAGCTAAAAATGAAACTTGAAGAGGGTGAATTGCTCATTGTAAATTTAGATGAACAACTAACAGAAGATATAGAAAATAAAAATAACAGAAGAAACAGAAACAAGTACGGTTCATTCTAATGTTCTAGGAAACAATTTTATTGATATACCACTATCAGACATACCTGTTAATCTAGGAAGAAAGCAGATAATTTTCTGTTTAGTCGATATTAATCCCGAAAAATGCAAAATTAAAAAACTTTTTAATAATTATAAAACAAAAATTGTCGCCCTTATTTCATAAAGAAATTTTGAGCAAGATATAATGATGTTAATCTAAGACTGTTGAATCTAAATTTCAATATATTTTGTATTTTGAAGATTTTTATACTTAATTTTATGAGGTAATACTTAAATATTTCAAATATGCAGGAATTAATTTTGTTAGGAATACAAGTAGGCCAACTGATATCCAAGACCCTGAAGAACAAACAAGTTTGATTAATGATTACCATTTAGGCAAAACTAACTGCAGAGGTTCCGAAGAAACTCTAAATAGAATCAAAAAATTGTACTATTGGCCCAATATGAAAAATGTGATTCAAAATCTTATCAATAATTGCAAGGTTTCTACCATCTTAAAATATGACCAAATCACTTTAAAACTGCAATAAACATTACACAAACAGCCTCTAAAGTATTCGAAATAGTTCAGGTAAAGACCCTACTACTTCAGAAAATAAACAATATTTAACTTTAAGAGATATCTTTTCCATATTTGCTGAGGTCTATTAATTATAAAACGGGCAAGAAAGAGAAGTGGTAAATGAATTAATTTATAATTTTACTCATTATGTTTTATTACTAAAACAAATTATAACTGTCAACGGCTTAGAATTTAAAAAATCCTTAATTTCAGATTTATTAAATTTCACAATATTCAGTTACACTATTCAGCCACTTAATCACCACAATCGAAGAGACCAATCAAATGATTTCACAGTACACTTATTGAACACTTACACATCTTCTACAACAGAGAAGAATTCAAGAACAATAAAATTAAAAAAAAAAGATTAAATATGCATTACTACTCTCATACAATAACATCATTCATTCCATTCCTCAACTAAAAAAAAATTGAAATTATTTCTGGACACTTTGACATAGATACATCTACTGCTATAGACAACAAATATTAAATGATTATTTCACGAAGCATAAGGAAAGAATTCAAATTTTACTTAAAATATTAACTGTCGTATTCAAGAAACAAAAGAAACATACATATCCAGATAAATTAAAAATTGTGAAGAACTACCAACATATACACCTTTTTTTTTTTTTTCCGCGCGACTTGATGCACTGCGACCTCCCTGGGTCTATTGTGCGCCTGTCTATGCCCGTGTTTTAAATTGGAATCCTTAAAACATCGGTAAATTTTAGTATGCTTGTTGGATTTAATAAGTCGTTGGAAGTTGGATTGGTTATATTTTCCCGTCCAAATCTTAACCGTACAAATCGGTCACACCAACAGATTATATGATAGGCTGTTTCGTTTTCTTTGCCACAGTATCTGCATATTGGTGTTTCTGCCAACTTTAGTTTATACATGTGTTTGTTTAGTTTACAGTGTCCTGTGTAGATCGCTGTAATTTTTTTAAGTGCCTTCCTGTCAAGATTTAGTAGCATATTGCTTCTTTTGACTGAATAGCCATCTAAGAAGAGTTTGGAGTGATAATGATTTTTATCCTTCCAATATTGTTTTTTGATAGCTCCATATATTTCCCCGATCCTTCTTTTGGCATAGCTTATGCTTATTCCCAATACTGGTTCAGGGGTTATGGGTTTTTTAGCTGAGCCTTGCCTTGCTAGGCAATCTGCCTTTTCGTTTCCATGTATACCAGTGTGTCCTGGTACCCATTCCACTCTTACATTATTGTTTTCTGATAATTTATTGAGCGTATTATTGCAGGTTTTTACAACCTTTGATTTATCTATATGGTTACTGATTGCACCAATAGCTGCTTGACTGTCAGTGAATATAATTACTTTTTTGTTTGATCTTTTCAGTCAGCAGTTCTGAGGCACATTGGCAAATTGCTACTACTTCTGATTGGAAGACAGTAGCATATTTTCCCAGTGGAATTGATGTCCCTTCATTGGGTTTGTCCATTCTCCAGATTCCTGCCCCAGACCCTGTTTTGGTCAGTGAGCCATCCGTATAGCAGTTGATCCCCGTGTAGGGTTTATGTGGCTCTATTTTTCTGATTGTGGTTTGATATTTGATGTCCAGGAATTCTCGTACCTGAAGGTCAGAGTGCATGGATAGCACCCGATCTTCAATTTTCCTGGTTATTACCCAATGTCCTCTCTCTACGTTTATTTGGGAGAAGTTATTTTGTTTTAATAATCTGTATGCGGATTTCAACGCTTGGGCCTCCACCTCTATCTGCAGGGGGGTTAGATTAAGCATCACCTCCATTGCAGCTGTTGGAGTTGTTCTCATTGCACCTGTTGTCATCAGACAAACTATCCTTTGTAGTTTGTTTAACAGCGTTTTGTTCTTTCCAACTCCTGCTTTGTGCCACCAAAGTAGGGCTGAGTAGAATATGATTGGTCTAATTGCTGTTAGGTACAGCCAGTACACCATTTTTGGTTTAAGTCCCCAATTCTTGCCTATTGCCCTCTTGCAGGCCCATAGGCTTTTCAGGGCTTTATTGGTCGTATTTTCTACGTGTTTGGACCAGTTTAATTTATGGTCAAGTGTGACTCCCAGATGTTTTACTTCTATTGTTGGTGTCAACTGAAAACCATTTATTTTTGGTAATTTGATGTCGACTTTTTTTCTCATAGTGAAGAGGCAAATGTGTATTTTTTGTGGATTGATGTTTAATCCATTCTCTTTGCACCAATTTGTAAGGATTTTGGTGGCGTTTTGTAATAGGTCAGACAATACTCTTTGATATTTTCCTTGAATCAGTATTGCTATATTATCTGCGTATCCCTGTGCATAAAAGCCTGCTTTATTTAATCTTACTAGCAGTGAGTCCACTACTAGACACCACAGTAGAGGTGAGATCACGCCTCCCTGTGGACATCCTCCTTTCGGTTTAATCCACAGTTTGGTGTGTCCCATTTCTGATAGTAGGATTCTTTCCTCCAGCATTTTTTCGATCCATCTGGAGGAAATGCTGTCTATGTTTCTGCTCCTTAATGCGTTCTTAATGACGTTGTAAGGAGTTTTGTCAAAAGCTCCTTCAATGTCTACGAAGGTGCCTATTGTTATTTCTTTTTGGTCTATAGATTTTTCTATCCTTGAGACCATGTTGTGCAGTGCTACCTCGCAGGATTTGCCTGCTTGGTATGCATATTGCCTTTTATGTACCAGGTTTGCTTCCGATATCTGTTTTCTCACATTTCTATCAATTATTTTCTCCAATATTTTCATAAGGAACGATGATAGACATATGGGCCTAAAAGCTTTCGGATCTTCATATGTACCTTTGCCTGGCTTTGGTAAGTATCGTATTTTGGATATTCTCCATTCCATTGGGATGTATCCCAGTGCCAGGCTACCTCTTAATAATTTTAAGAGGTTAGGTCTTATGATGTCCAGCCCTTTTTGTATTAGTGCTGGAAAAATACCATCTGCACCAGCTGACTTGAATGGTTTTGTTGTCTTTACAGACCACTCTAAAGCACTACTGGTAACGATGTTCTTTGCCTCTCTCCACATTTTTCCATCATCCGTTGATGTTGAAAATGTGGAGTTGCTGATGAGTGTATTGTTTGTATAGCAGTTAGGAAATTGGGCTTTGGCCATGGCTTCTAGGGTTTCCAGCTCATTTGTGGTAAATTCCCCATTCACCTTTAGCGTTCCCAGCATTTCCTGATCTGTTTTATTTAGTATTTTTTAACCCTGCTTACCTCCGGAATATCGCTCACATCTCAGCAGAAGTTCCTCCAGGCATCTCTTTTTGCTTTCCTGACAGATTTGTGATATTTTGTTAAAGCGGTTTTATACAAATCCCATCTGCCAGTGTTTTTTGCAGCATTGAACAGTTTTCTGGTTTCCATTCTTTGCTTTTTTAGTTTATTGTTCCACCATGGGACTTTTCTGTTTGATTTTTTGTTTTTTGGTTTGTTGCTATGTTGGTATGATTCCATCATAGCATTAGTAATGGAAGCGTTGAGACAGTCCAGTTGCCATTCATTGTGAGCATTTTATTTTATTTATCGGCTCGACAGGCGCCTGAAGCTGCCCTTGGCCCTCTCAACTGCCCCTTCCCAAACATTTCGGTCAGAAGCATGTCTCATGGATACTCCAACTTTCCTCAAGTCCTCAGCCACGGAGTCCTTCCGCCTTCCCTTCGGTCTTCCACGTGGTCTGACTCCATCCGGGGTCCCATAATATAGTTTCCTCGCGGCTCTACCTTGATCCATTCTGATAACATGTCCCAGCCATTTTAAGCGCTGAATTCGCACAAAATGAGAGACTCGGAGATCGTCGAAAAGGTCATAGATCTCTTTGTTCTTCCTTAATCGATATGCGCCGTTCTCTCTAACTGGCCCCATGATACGCCTGAATACTTTCCTTTCAAACCTGTCAATCTTTTCGGCTAGGTTTTTGCTTAGGGTCCAAGTTGCACAGGCATAGGTCAGTATAGGACGGATAATTGTTTTGTATACGATCATTTTAGTACGTACACTAAGTAGCTTACTCCGGAGGAAACTTCTTAGGGCGAAATATGCTTTGTTAGCCCCCATTATACGGTTACGTATTTCTTCTTGTTCATCCAGCCGGTCATTAACGATGGAGCCGAGGTACTTAAAACTGGGTACGCATTGAAACGAATATCGTCCCACTACATAATGCCTTGGAGGATTTATAGGTGTTTTCTTCCTGAGCACCATTATTTTTGTTTTTTCCTCATTTATGGATAGTCCCATTCTTTCAGCTTCTCTTTGCAACCCTTCACAGGTCTCCTTGATCGCCTTGAGGGATAATCCAATCAATGCTACATCATCAGCATATCCAAGTACTTGAGTCGCCTTCCTGAAAATGGTGCCCGACTGATTAAGCTCTGCCCGATTCATTATAACTTGGAGGGCGATGTTAAATAGAAGTGGGGCAAGGGGATCACCCTGTCTAACTCCTGACTTCACTGCAAAAGCTTGGCCCAGCTTACCATTTATTTTCACTCGACTCGCGCTCTCATTCAAAGTACAAGCTACAAGTCGGATTAGCTTCGGTGGAACTCTCATCTCTTCCATTGCCAGGTAGAGCTCTTTCCTAATAATGGAATCATAAGCTGCTTTAAAGTCTATGAAAAGTATCCATATAGACTTGTTGAATTCTTTCATTTTTTCCATTATCCGTCTCAAAGAAAATATCTGGTCAATAGTTGATCGATTCTTCCTGAAACCCCCCTGGTAGTCACCCAAACGAGGCTCCACAAAATCCACAATTCGGTTATATAAAACAACAGAAAAAATTTTATAGGCAGTATTCAGGAGGCTAATTCCTCGATAACTGTTGCAATCTGTGGGAACACCTTTCTTTTTGAGCAAGGGAATAATGACAGACTCTTTCCAGCTCTCCGGGATTTTTTCGCTCTCCCATATATTAACTATCAGATGAGTCAACTCTTCAACCAGTGCTGACCCACCAATCTTCAAAAACTCCGCTGGAATGCCATCTGAACCGGGAGCCTTGTTATTCTTGAAATTGTCCATAATCAGTCTAACCTCTTCTGAATCTGGTGGGCTAACTTCATGGTCATTCTCCGTGTCTCGAAAATCCTTATCAGGATAATCGTCATTGTCATGATGGTTTAGCAATTCTTGAAAATGCTCCATCCATCTACCTTGCACATCCTCATCCATGAAGACCATTTTCCCATCAGAACGCTTTATCATTGGGCAATTATTTATAAAACCTGATTTGATTTTCTTTACTTCTCCAAAAAACTTTCTTGCCTCATTGTTCCTGCCGTACTCCTCCACCTTACGCCAGTTTTCCTGTAGTGCATATCTTTTCTTTTGCCTCAGAACTTTTTTTGTATTAGGTCTGGCTTCCTGGTACTCCTTTCTGTTCTGTCTAGTATCCTTGTTCAGAAGTTTTTTTCTCTTTTCGTTCCGCACATTAATCGCTTCTTCACACTCGAGGTCGAACCAGGCGTTTTTAATCTTTCTGTTGCCATCCCTCTTACAATGTTGTCTGGCTGCATCAGATAGAGCTTTTCTAATATGGTTCCACTCCTCATTCACATCTCTTCCTCCAATTAGAGCTGGGATATTACCTATACCTCTTTCAACGTCTCTCTGGAAATCATACCTGATTTCCTCTTCTTTTAACTTTTCTCTTGCCCAGGTTATCTGACGTTTGCTCCTTTCAAACATCCTTAACTTATACGCATGTTTGAGCCTTGCAACTACCAGATAATGATCAGAAGAGATGTCTGGTCCTCTATAAGATCTCACATCATTAACTACATTAAAATGTCATTGTGAGCATCCTCTGGACATTGTCTCATCACATCTATGAGCCTTGTGCAGTACATCTCCCAATCCGTATTTTTGGGATTCCTATACTCCACATTATATGTTTGTCTCTCTAGTAGATCAAATCTTATATATTTGTGGTCAGAGCATGTCTCCTCGTTGGAGACATGCCAATTCGTGATTTGTCTACTAAGTGTTTGTGTAGCTATTGTTATATCTATTATTTCTGATCTTAATTTATTTTGAAATGTGGGTTTATTACCACTATTCAATATATCAAGATCATTATTAATTGTAAATTCTAGAATTAACTCACCTCTGTGATTTATGTTGCTGCTTCCCCATATTTTATGATGTGCATTGCTATCCAGGGCAGCAATTATGTCAAGTCCATTGGTTTTTCCCATCATCTGTTCTAGCATAATTGTTGGGTCCTTTTCCTCAAAAGGAAGGTATCCCGACAATATGATGATTGGGTTGCCCCCTTTTGGGGTATATTTTACCGCTGCTAGATCTCTGGAACAGAGTTGCCAAAGTGGCAGCAGTTTTAATTCATTTTTATACATAATGCAAGCTCTGGGGCTGTCTTTCGTGGACACTGTGCTGTATCCAGGTAGTTTCAGTCCCTTGAGCTCGCCTTTAAGTATATATGGCTCTTGTATTAAGATTATATCAATGCCCAAGGGTTCATCCTTGGCTTCCTCCCTGGGTCCAACATCAGCCACCTCTGTTGTTTCTTGGCCTACCTCCGAGGTCCCTTCCATTTGTCTGGTTCCTCGGAGGTCTCCATCAATTCGCATTCCTGCATCATTGATGGTGGTTGTTTGTTGGCTCCTCTTAACTGTCTTACTAGGATCAGTTTCATGCCACAACCCACCTTCATACCTCTGGTTTAGAGGGACTCCAGGCTGGGTTCTGAAATTTTAAAAATGGCGAAAAATCCTTTCTCCATTTCCTTCATATAGTGCAGTCTCCAGGATTTCATGTCTGTCACTGCCTTGTTCTGTACTCTTAGTCTTTTTAAGAGTATTTCTTCAGTAGGAGCTTTCCCAGGAAAGAAAGCTCCTATCTTTACCATTTTTGTAAGCTCCCCTGTCTCGCAGACTCTGAGCGCCACCTCCCCTCTCAGCCTGATGCTGGGGATCGTTTTTGTTAGCCATTGTTTGGTATGGTCGTCAAGGCATGAGACGATGCAGCCTCCTCTGCTAAGACTTGCTCCATTAAAGAGTGGCTGGTCGTCACTTTCTTCGTCGATATCGTCCACCTTGTCCGTTATTAGTTCCTGTATCTCTTCACACTGCTCGCGGGTCAGCTGTGTGTGAGGGTAGTCCTCTGGAACCACCGCCACCAGTTGCCCTCTTGCAGCAAGAGCATAATTTGGTCTGTGTCCAGTCGTCTCTCTGGGTTTCTTTGCAACAGGTGCAGAGGTTCCCGGAGAGGATCTGGGTCTTTTAGTAGTCAGTTGGGGTTGTGTGGGCCGCTTTGAAGGTCTCGCAGTGTTTGCTGCTGGCCTAGTTGGCTGCCCCACTGTGCCCCGTCTGTCTTTCTGGTAGTATCGTGGGGGCCCTCCCCTGGGCGCCGCGGCTTTGCCTGCCGGGCCTGTTTGGGCCCTTGCAGTCTTGGCCTGGCACTTTGGAAGAGAAGCCCTCACGTCTGTATGTTGGCCCAGTATTGTGGCACTAACCTTGGTCGGTGCCGCTTTGTCTGCCGGGCCTGGTTGGGCCCTTGCATCCTCAGCCGCACCTTCCTGGGATGGCCCCGCAACTGGTTGATTATATAGGGATTGGGCTTTCGCCTTCCTCCTATTGCGCCTCTTCACGTTCTTTGAGGACCCCGTCGTGGCCGAGGCCTCCGACTGGTCCACATTGAGACGTGTTTGGCTAGTTTCCGTCTCCATATGTGTAGACTGTCTTATAGTCATTGGAGCCTGTGAAGCAGCGGCTGCAAGAGCCACTTGCTCCTCCAGCACTCCATTTGTGTGACTGTCCACATGTAGTGCTTTGATTTCGTCCTCTAGTGCCTGTGAAGGGTGTCTCATGTAAGAGTCGTCTAGAGGTTCTGTGGCATCTGAGACGTAGGATGGCTCCGATGAGGGAGATTCCTCATCGTGTTGTGGACTTTCGTCCAGGTAAAATAGTTTTTTAATGTCTTTGTTCATTGTTTTTACCCCATTCCACGTATGGCTATCCGCCGGGGTGTACCCCCATCTCAGCGCTGTCAACGTTGAGAGTCCTGGAGTTCCGTCCAGGAGCCAGAATATATGCTTCCTTCACGGGGAAATTCTCAACCCGCTTTTCAGCATTCCAGGATCCTACTACTTGCGCCTCGGACCTCCTATGCTCCGATGCATAGGCACCAATACGTGTGCTTGCCAGGCAGGGTGCTCCACGACACATGTAGGATGGAAGCCACAGCCTTACCATCCCCATCCATGCCGCTTCACAGGCTCTGTTCATCTAGTTGTTTAGTCTGTGTAAGTGCTGTGGTACACAGTGCATTGTGAGTCCTGGACAATCCAGGTTGTTTCCTTTAAGACTTTCTATTAGGTGTTTCAGGTGGCTCTTAGAGCCTCCCTGAAGTACCCCGCCTCTGTCGTTCACGAGTTGTGTAACTCCCCAGGGGGCACCACGAGAAGGTGACAGTAGGCGTTGATGGGGATTGGGACAGCGGAGTTTACCAAACAGTGAGTAGGGCACTTTGGTTTGGTATTCTCTCATGAAGTGAGAAAGACTCCCGCACTCGTCTATCGCTTCAGCTCTCCCTTTGCCCCACCCATTTGCCCCCCAACATATACACTTACTACTAGTAGTAATAATGTGACTTGGATCTGTATTATGTAGCTAAATGAATGATAATTTAGGTTTTTTTTTTCTAGTTTGTTTCAGATTTGACTGAATCCTACTTGATTATACTCAAGAAAAGAAATCCTGAGTCCTATTCTTCATGGGTATCTGGAGATAACGTGGAAGAGAGTGATTTAAAATCAGTTTTAGAATTCTTCATGAGAGATTTGAAACATTCAGATCAAAAGGTAATGATAATGATCCATAATATTGGTAATATTTTACGTTTTATCTTAAACATATTCTGGTAATAAATTATAATAGGGGATGGTTAACCTGTTTGCTGCGGATCAGTCCAAGGCTCGACCTTGAGTGGGTGCTACGGGGCTGCCGCTTGAGCAACCACCCAGTGCTGAGTTCTTTTTGCTAGTTTTTCATCGCAAATTCTTCATTTCTGATTTAAAAAAATAATAATTCCATTCTCATTATATCCGGATATTTAGATCGGTATTGGTAGAGTTTTAACTATTTTTTTTTTTTTTTTTAATAATGTTCTTGTGTGTGATATGTTTTGAAGCACGGCAATAATCACAAAGGTACTTCACACACAATCCAGCAATACATTGTTAATTTTCTATTTTTGTGTTTACTACGAACTATACTAAAAAAAAAAAAAAAAAATCCATCCTCATTATATCCGGATATTTAGACCGGTATTGGTAGAGTTTAACTTTTTTTTTTTTTTTTTTTTTTTTTTTTTTTTTTTTTTTAATAATGTTCTTGTGTGTGATATGTTTTGAAGCACGGCAATAAACACAAAGGTACTTCACACACATCACAGCAATACATCGTTAATTTTCTATTTTTGTGTTTACTACGAACTATACTGTGGGACTTGAACAGGGTACAGTGCCTAGGCCAAACCAGGTATAAAACTGGCCTAAATATGGCCACTCAGACCTGGCATACAATGAAAATGAGATGCCTACGCTACTTACTAGGTATTGAAAGAGTTCACAGATTGATTTAGAGACCGCTAGATGCCGTTTCAGCGGCACAGAAATATGTGCGAGTAGCAAACGTTCAGAATCACAGATCTGTGATAGTAGCACTGGAGGCACGCTCCCTTAAGCGCACAGATCTGTGTTAGTAGCACCAGAGGCACGCCTGACCACCGTACATATCTGTGTTAGTAGCAGTTAAAGGGTTAATAAAAATGAAACATCCAATCATTAAATGGGTAGTTTAATAAAAGGAATAATTAGGAACCCATTCACTATAAATACTCGAAAAGAAAAAACGTACCTTAGTAGCTTTCCTGGATTTTCAGCAAGCATTTGACAAAGTTTGGCATCAAGGTCTTCTTTTGACTGAGAATTGAGACTTTTGATTGATTGAATTGAGTCGCTCCTAGAGGCCCAGAACTCAAAGATAGACGGCCTAGTTCTGGAAAATAACACCCTTAAGTCCCGTATTTCGGAGCTGGAATCGAAACTGAACAGATCCGATCAACAGCACCTAGTCAGGACTGTCGAGATAAGGGGAATACCAGTTAGACCGGGAGAAACGTCAATGGGCCTTCTGATGAATGTAAGTACAGCCCTGGGGCTGAACCTGAAGGTGGAGGACGTCGATTACGTGGAGAGAGTAAGGACGAGGCAGGATGACACACCCGGGCCACTGGTGGCGAGATTCACTCGCCAATCTCCAAGAGATGATCTGATACAAAAGCGCAAGGTGATAAGAGACTTTTCTACCAGACATTTGGGCTGGCAAGAAAATGATGCCCACAAGATATTCCTTGGCGAAGCAATGACCACTTTTAATAGACACCTATACTGGCTGGCGCGCCAAAGGAAAGCGGCAGGCAAAATAAAGTACGTATGGTTTAATGGCGGCCGGATGAAATGTCGGCGAAGTGACGGTCAGTCCGTGGTCATTATCAACACACCTACTGACCTTGACGTTTTCGTTTGACTCCACAGCGCTGGCTCTCTGATCTCGGCCCTTCACACCCAGGCAGCTCTATCCAGTTCTTTCCTTTTTTCTTTTCTTTTTATCTTTTCTTTTATTTATCATAACTTTTATTTATCTATTCATTTTATTTTATCTATTATTTATTTAACTCTTTCCAGAACTCAAGCGTACACTGTAGTTTCAGCTTGCCCAGCCTTAACTGTATTTATTAGTAATTTTTTTATGGCTACTTATTATGCTCTCTATCTAAATAATCTTTCTATACCTCCAGGGATGTTATATCCCATTTCAGTGATCCAGTATGCCTCAGATCAATCCAATAATACCCCGCCATTTAACCCCTTCCTCTGTTATGTTTCAGTCTTCCAACCCTTATGACCAATGTCCTTCTAACCTGTCATGTTAACGCCCAGTCTCTTCTTGCCCATATTGATGAATTTCAAGATTTTTTCCTCCACAACTTTTACCATTTAATTGCAATCTCCGAAACATGGCTGAAACCCACCATCCTGTCCCCTCAAGTTAGCCTCCCTAACTACACCCTGCTCCGTCACGATAGAGTGGATAGGATTGGAGGCGGAGTAGGTCTCTATGTCCACGATAGCCTTAAGTCCAAAATTCTCCTTCTTTCCCCCACTTCCCTTTCCTCTCACATTGAATATCTGTTCGCTGAAATATCCACCTCCACACATCTGTTACTCTTCGGTGTCATCTACCGGCCTCCGAAAGCTCCCTTTGATGAAACATTTGAGTCCATCCTTTACAACCTGATCCCTTCATATTCCAACATTATTCTCTCCGGAGACCTTAACACCAATCTCCTGATACCTTCTCCCAACCAAGTCTATCTATCAAACCTCCTCTACTCCCTTAATCTTTTTATAGTCCCTTACCGCCCGACCCATCACACCCAGTATTCCAGCATTTGGCTTGACCTATATGTTCTAGATTCACCTAAAAAACTCCTTGCCTCATCACAGCACCCGGTTCCTTTCCTGTCTTCCCACGACCTCATACAAATATCCTATAATCTTCCTATACCACTGTTTTCCCCCAGAACTGTCTCCTTTCGAAACCTAGATTCCTTATCACCTGCAACCCTAGCACCCGATTTTGAAATGATCCAATGGGACCCCATATACACCTCAAACTCAATTGACTCCATGGTAGAAATCCTTAGCACTCAACTTCAAACTATCCTTGACCGTCACGCTCCTCTCAAGTCCAAGACATACAAGCATCCTCCAGCACCCTGGCTGACACCTATGCTAAGGAATTGCATGAAACAAAGAGACGCAGCCAGACGAAGATTTAAACGTACCAGACTTCCCGAAGACTATACTACCTTCAAGCTCCTCCAAAATAGCACCCAATCCTTAATAGGCCGCGCCAAATCCGACTACTTCCAGCAATCCTTATCCAGTGCCCCCCACTCCAAAGCAAAATGGGCAATTCTCCGTAAACTATCCTTAGGTAAACCCACGCAAAACCAATCAATTCCTATCTCAGCCGATGCACTCAACTCCCACTTTGTCTCCAACACCTCCCATCCTCCCTAAACACCATCACCGGTTCTTATTCCTACCTCATTTAACCCCAACAACTTTTATTTCACCCATATTACCCCTGACGACTTGCTCAAATCCATCCGTAAGTCTCAAACAAATGATTTTGGACCAGATAACATCCCAGTTAAATTGATTAAAGCTCCCTATCCTTTATCATATCTACAACTTTTCCCTGCAAACTGCCTCTTTTCCCAGTACCTGGAAAACCGCTCTTGTACGCCCATTGAAAAAAACCTCCAATCCAGAAACCCTTAATGATTTCTGTCCCATCTCTCTGTTATCCAACTTATCCAAACCCTTGGAACGTTTAGTTCAATCCCAGCTACAACAACAACCTTCTGAACCATCTTCAGTCTGGTTTCAGACCTAACCATTCCACTCATTCCGCCCTCATTAAAATTTCCCAAGATCTCCACACTGCAATAGACCAAAAGAAACTCACCATCCTTATTCTCCTCGACTTCAGCAAAGCCTTTAACTCAGTGGACCACAACATCCTTTTAAACAAACTCAAAAACTTCCACATGTCTTATAATGCCCTCCTATGGCTCCAATCTTTCCTCACCAGTCGCTCCCAATTTGTTGCAGTCCCTGACAAACCCCCGTCAAAGCCTCTGCCATTGTCTAAAGGTGTACCTCAGGGTTCCTCTTTATCCCCCAATCTTTTTTCTATCTATATTAATGACCTCCCATCCTCCATCCACCAATGTCAATACCATATGTATGCCGATGACGTCCAGATTTACCTCTCCTTTGACCCCGCTGATTCCTCCGGTGCCATCCAAAAACTCCAGGAAGATATCGACGGAATTTACGCTTGGGCAAACCTCAACAAACTCACCTTAAACACTGAGAAGACGAAAGCCATCTTGATTGGATCTCCCTCTCTACTCAAATCAACTCCTCTTGCTCCAAACCTAGTGCTGAACAACACCTCTATCTCATTCCACAATTCCGTTAAAAACCTAGGCGTTACCTTTGATCAATCCCTCTCTTGGAAACCCCACATCTCACAAATTTCCCGTCGTACTGTCTCTACCCTAAAACAGTTCAACCGTCTACAGTATCTTCTTCCATTCAAAACCCGCCAACTCCTAGTCTCTTCTCTTATCTTTCCCCACTTTGACTACGGCTGTATGGTGTACGGCGGACTGTCCGGGGAACTCGAAGCCAAACTTAAACGCCTAATGAATTGCACAATACGTTTTGTCTTTGGGATCCCTAGAGATACGCATATAACCCAGTACTACGCCGAGTTAAAGTGGCTCTACCCCTCCTACCGTCGTCGGTACCTACTGGCTTCCTTCTTATACCAGGCCATCAGAGCTCAACAACCCTCCTACATCCTACAGAATCTGCAATTCAATCCCACCCAACCAGGTCCCGTACTTCCGATCTCTATCCTCCTCCTCATCGAACTGAAACTTATGAAAAATCCTTCATAATGCAAGCCGTATCCCTCTGGAACTCTATCCCCTCTAATATCCGACACGCTTCATCTGCATCCACTTTCAAATCCCTCCTCTTCGATTTCCTATTCAACTCCCAAACCAACTACTGATCACTGAAGGGACATAATAGAGCTTTAGAAGCAACTCTTTTTAGCATGATTTCTATTAGAAAATATATTATCGATGTACTCAGGCCGTTTTATTATATTCCGTTGTCTATATGTATCGGTATTCTTTCTTTCTTTCTCTTGTTTTTATTTCACCTATTATGCTTAAAGATTATTTTCATGAAGGAATGCACTTTTTGTTTCTGTCTTATTTTATTTATTTTTTGTTTCTGTATTATTTTATTTATTTTTTCTTTCTGTAAATATTATTTGTAAACTATATTTGTAAATATTTAATATCATTCACATATGGCCACACTGGCTAGATCTCTATGTTATGTATGTAAAATTTATTCTAAAGGGACATCAGTCCCAGGATAATAAAATTATTTTTCATTTCATTTCATTTCAAAGAGCCCTTGGGGTATCCCTAACAGAGTGGCCCTGGGTAAGTTGACTCCGCAGCAGGTGATGGCATCATTGAAATGCAGTTCTAACCAGGCAACCACTCCGGAAGAGACGATGAAGATGTTTATTGTAGATACTTACCCCAGGGATGACCCATCCCAAGATGATGAAGAGCAAGCATTCATAAGATGCACCACGGTATACCCACCTGGCACAAACTTGTGCCCACCATGGGACATATGGGACCTCCGTATCGCTGTGGACAGGCAAAAGACTGGCCCTGCTCCAGGATTAGACTCGATCGATGATGCAATGCTTAAAAACAGTATCCTCTTTATTGAAGGAAGTCTTTTATCATTGTTCAATGAATGCCTAGACAGGGGATACTTCCCTAAAATGTGGAAAACTGCCGAGATCAGGCGCCTTTACAAGGGAGGGTACAAGGACAGGCAATTAGAAAAGTTGAACAGGCCAATATGTCTCCTCCCTATTTTGAGCAAGGTGCTAGATAACCTAATAATGACGAGCCATGGACGGCAGTATGGATGCAGGGGAACCGCAGATGCCCTGCTGAGAGTACATGCCATGCTAAAAAATAAAGCTGAATGGTATGCCAACCTAGTAGGTTGATGGTGGGAGAAGAAGTTGAGGATGGCCGCAGCCAAGTCCATCCTCTTAAAGGGTAAAACCAATAGGGCCCACCCTATTACTGTTGTTATAGAAGGGGAGAGGATACGTCCAAGTGAGATTGGGACTTACCTTGGCATTATGATAGGAAGAAAGTTCAATGTAACACCTCACTTGGACTACTTAAGAAATAGGGTAGCCATAGCCCTTAATGAACTCGGTCGCATCGGGAGGCACTTTTTGGGGTCTCAGATA
Source organism: Aelia acuminata (assembly GCA_911387785.2). Lineage (NCBI taxonomy): Eukaryota > Metazoa > Arthropoda > Insecta > Hemiptera > Pentatomidae > Aelia > Aelia acuminata. The sequence goes on from OU426980.1 coordinate 84,725,832, forward strand.
CCCAGCCACATTAAAAATTTACAAAGGAATAATTCTGGGTATTCTGAGATATGTGTCCCCAACATGGAGTCAGCATCTCTCGCACCATATCAAAGAAAAAGTTGGCGACGATTCTGCTTCGAGTCACTATGGCGTATAGGACAGTGTCTCATAAGGCAGTACATGTCTTAGCGGGAGGTATTCCTATCAATCTCCTCCTGCGAGAAGATTACCTCTGGTACAAGATGAAGAGAGAAGGCCTGGTAGATCTGCTGGTAAATATTTGAGAGAGGAACAGCGACTATAATACGGTAGAACACATTAGCCTTTTGGAACCGGCGATGGGTTGATACTTTAAAGAGGGCAACCTTAAGAAAGTATTTTCCCAACTTCAGCTCAAGGCTAGATGCCACTTGGGTCATACCGGACTACTGGGTCTCCCAATTCCTCACGGGGCATGGGGGTTTCTTTGCAAATCTGGTAGAATATGATAAGAACATTGATACCCTATGCCCAAGTTGTAGGGTACTGGAGACAGCCGAACACATTTTACTGGCTTGCACCGCTTAGTAAAACTAATCTTAGTTTGTTGGCTAGTTAGATCATCATGGCATTGGTTTTTCAAACCGCCTCAGGGTGCGAGTGAAGAACTGGCTAAAGCACGGACGAACATCTGGGTAATGAAAAATATTCACGGATTGAACTGGACCTATGGCGATGTAGAATATGAAGATATGAAGAATTTATTAGTATATGTTACAGAAGACTATGACATATTATGGGGAAAGGGAATGGAAAAGTGCAAGTTTATAGAAGAACTCATCGATAGACCAGTCTATGATCTTCATGATTTCGGCTGTCCAAACTTGAAACAGTTAAATAATGAACAGATAGCTTGTCATTTCCATTTGAACACTTCCATTGTTTGCTCATTAAATCAAGCCCATCGTTTGGCCACATGGGTCAGGAAAAATTCTGAAGCTGTAAATTTAAAAAAAGAAGAGATAAGAAGACAAGATACATTTAAGAATATTGGTACACCTCATCATCTACTCTCATATGCTGGATTTATTCGAGGAGTCAAGGATAGAGTTGAATGTGTATACTGTGGACTGGTATTCGACAGCACATCATTAGTCAACCCTCTCAGATACCATAAAAAAAATAGTCCACAGTGTTTGTGGTTCCAGGAGGAGGAGGAGTATTTATAAATACCTCCTAGGAAGTACCTTATCAGTATGATGGATAAAATGGAGTCAGCGATACGTCGTTTGGGAGAGGAAGGAATCGAAACTTTAACTACAGAACAATTGAGAGCTTTACCTCGATCATTACTTTTGTACCTTTTCGACTATACATTAGACTACATCTGGGACAATTTACCTGAGGAGTGGCAAGAGGACGAGGAATTTATCCAGAAGCGAAGACTTTCTTATCTCGATGAATATATTAATTATTAATTGTACTATTATATCTGTAATTTATCCCATGTATTATTTTAAATAAACCATTTAAATTAAATTTTTTTTTTATTTATTTACCTTTATTCTCATTTTTAACTAGGGAAGGGTTCAAGAAATAAAAAAGTATATACAGAAATATTATTTATTGCATAAATTACAACTCATAAGGGTATTTTCTTGAGTTCATTTAACAAATTATAAAGAGTCTCAGTATTAATATTAAAGTCCATTGATGTTGGTTCCACAGGTTCAGTCAGTTGACCTTCTTCATGTTTCTTATATAGTTCAGCCATGTTGGTTATCAATTCCTATGAGTTGTTGATGTTCTTAACGTCTTTACAAAAATTTGCCGTTTCATTTCTGCTAAAACATGTCAAAGGTGAATCGAGCTGAAGAGTTGGCGAACTCTGATTAAACATTGAGAAAGAAATAACAACCTGTTCTATTTTCATAACTCTGTTCCTTCCCCTCTTGGAAAGTGTACAATACACATTTTTACACCTTACTCGGTCTTCAACCTCCCCTTTCTTGGGCCTGCTTTGCAAAAGAGATAACATCCTTGGAATCTGATCGGCGATGAATCTCCATTCTTCCGTATTCATATACACTGTAGTTTTCTTGTCGATGACCACGACAGTGGGCACGAAATCGCCAAGACCGACTCGCACTACTTTGCTAGTGGTGATGGAGAAGTCTGTCACCAGTTCCAATCGACGCGGCACAACCATCTTCCAAGGCTTCAATGTTGAGACTAAAAGGTTCAATATAGAGGAGGGGAGAAAGATGAAGTTTTTCTATATTTTTTATTAGTTGAGTTATTTTGTCTCTCTTTATTTCATACATCGATATCTGGTTTTTCAAGTCGTTTATCTGTTGCAGAAAATTTCTAAGTCTCTTGCAGACATCAGCAACATCCCCAACAGTTTTCCTCTTCTTTTTTATCACATACGTCATCTATCATCATTGGTAGCTTCTCTAGTTGTTCCAAGTACTCAATAAAAGGACAATATTTAGACCATTTCTTGTGATCTACAAGAGGATCATCATGTTCCAACCATTCATGTAATATTACTCCACAAAAAGGACACCTTGTCCGATCTGATTTTTTCAAATAATAAAATCCGGCTGCTGCTAGTTTTAATGCACTCACTGGTGAATTCCAACCGACGAATGTGGACAATCGGTCGGCCACATACCTCATATTCTTACTTGTTAGTTGTCCCATAATAAACTGGTTTAGCAGTACTAGGACTATGACAAAGGCTTATGTATGTGGTGAGGGATAGATGGGGCAGGAACCTCTCGCGTTTACTCCTTATATCCTCAATGTAGATGTAGGACAATCAATGGCTCTCGTCACGTGTGAAGCTGGGGGTATATATGCGCAGTAGTGCTGACTGAGCGCTATGAATAAATAGTTCTTTGTCGCCTTGTCTCCACCTGCAGTAGGAAATGCATATGCAGCGATTTCCAGAGAAACCGCTCTTTCATGTCTGGGCGGCGTACACGTAATGCGATACATCCGCTGACTGGACATTGATAAAATAGTCGGCGCGGCATCTTTTCAAATAGATAGCGATTCATCTGCTGGCATTGATAAAATACTACTTCATGTCTGGGCGGCTTACAAAACGCGACTGACCATCGATAAGCGAATGAATGGTTCTTTGTCATCTTAACTCCTCGATTATCATAGTGCAGAGCTCGCGTCGACTGGGCTTACAAAACGCTGACTGACCATCGATAAGCGAATGAATGGTTCTTTGTCATCTTAACTCCTCGATTATCATAGTGCAGAGCTCGCGCCGACTGGGCTTACAAAACGCTGACTGACCATCGATAAGCGAATGAATGGTTCTTTGTCGTCTTGTTTATAATCAGCGCGGCTGATATCTGGGCGGCATCCTTTTAAACAGATAACAGACCCGTCGACTGGCTCAAGGCATAGTAATCAGTGCTGAATGCGCATCTCTCCCCCGCCACTGCGAGCGGGTTATATAAGAGTGGAGCCACCGTTATTCCTCCAACATCATTGCTTCGTAACGACAATTATGAATGAGCTTGAATGAAACAGCGGAGTCATGCACCTATGCATTAAATCACACACACCTGGCCGGTTTGTGCACTGGGTCAACCCGTTAAATGTAAACAAACAAAACTCCCACTCAGAGGATGACGTCACAGGCATAATGTAAACAAAGGCCGCTAAACCCCCCCCCCTCGCCCTCACAAGGTCGGTCAATGACCCTCAAGGTCACATATAGCCTTACCGCTAAACCAACCACCCCCCCTTGCCCTCACAAGGTCTGTCAATGACCCTCAAGGTCACATGTAGCCTTACTACTGTATCGAATGTAAACAAAGCGATGTTGCCACAGCTCACACATTCCATGCGACGTTGCGGGGTTGTGCAACCAACCGTCCCCCCTCACCCTAGTTATACACCCCCCACGCCCTGCCAGACGGCGTGACCTAGTTCACAATTGCACAATCCGTCGTTTCTACTACTTTTAATAATGCCCGGCACAAATCATTGCTAAAACTAGACCTATTTAAAAAAAAATTCAGAAAAGTTTGCTTTTTGAGTTGTTTTTTTTTCCTTCTTTTTTCAATTGCTGTAAAACCAAAAATCGTTGATCTGCGATGTACTTACTTTTCTTTTTTCTTTCCTTTTTGGCATTTTACACACTATGTATGAACTTATAACTAAATTTATAAACCATGGCAATATAAGCATTGTCGAGGATGAGGCATCGATATTGCTTTGTGCCATTTGATTTTCCAAGAAACTTTTTAATCCCTACATTTATTCTCTGCCTTAACACTTTATTTATTCTAGGTATTGATTGAATATACGTAAAACAAGCGAGTAACTAACTAGAATAATTTTAGAGTAAATTCCCTAAAAGTGGTAAAATATGTATTCATCTAAATATATGCAAAAATATTTAAAAACCACAAAATATGGAAAATAATAATGGTTCCAAATGGTTTGTATCATGGTAAAAACCATTTAGAATGTATCATTGTATCTTTTTTTTTTTTTTTTTTCCCCTTCCTGGCCGTTACCGGCATACGGTGTGCGGTAGCGGTGGGTTGATACGTTGGTTGGGTATAAGTACGCCCACCGCTACCAATAAAGTACACTTTATTTTTCCATTCTCTTATTCTACAATATTTAAGGGAACTTTAATTTGGGAACAATTTTTTTTAAAGGTTGTCTGCTACTATAGTGCAGCCCAGTGCACGGGTGTGCACCTTAAGGATGGGGCTGCACCTTATCTCCTTCGCCGGGTGTATGACCAGCCTTCCTGGTGTCCTCCATCCGTCCGGTCCTGTCCAGCGCTCCTGGTCAGCATCCGTCCAGATGGTCCCTCCTCCGTCGTCTGGCAGGGTCCAGACCTCCTGGTCTCCGCTTCCTAGTCTTCTGGTGTCTCGCCGTGACCGGGTGGTGGAGCCCTTCCGATGGTGAAGTGCGTGGGGCCCACCACCTGCTTCCACCCGTAGACGAATTCCACGAATCCGGGGTAAACGTCTTCTTCTACAAGACGGGGGAAGTCGGTCTCGACGAGGGCGAATAACCCGGTACTCCTCGACAACCTGGCTCGGTGTCCTTCCACAGGCAGTGCAGTCTACGATGACGTGCTCGGCAGTCTCGGGTACACCACACGTGGGGCACCGGGGGTCAATATTCTTCCCATGGCTCCAGGATCTGTGAGACCCAGTAGTCCGGGAGGACCCACTTTGCCTTTTTTTTTTTTTTTTTTTTTTTTAAATAGGCATTGTACACCGCGACCGCTTTGGGTCTATTGTGCGCCTCTTTTTGCCTGAGTCCTAAATTGTTATTTTTAGAGCATCAGCATATTTGAGCAGACTTGTTGGGTTGACTAGATCGTTTGAACTTGGGTCAGGAAGATTAATCTGTCTAAAGATTCTAAATCTGAGTCTTGCAAGCCGCAGTTGCAAGTTGCACACCGGCCTATAATGTGGTAAGCTGTTTCATCCTCAATGCCGCAGAATCTGCAAGTGGGTGAATCTGCAAGCTTGAGTTTATACATGTGTTTGTTAAGCTTACAGTGTCGTGTGTAAATCGCTGTAATTCTCTTAAGTGCTTTCCTGTCTAAATTTAGTAGGGTATAGCTTCTTTTGAAAGAATAGCTTTTTAGGAAGAATTTGGAGTGGTATTGTGCTTTATCATTCCAATTCTGTTTCTTTATTGCACCATAAATTTCCCCGATCCTTCTTTTAGCATAGCTTATGCTTATCCCAATTGTTGGTTCTGGGGTTATGGGTTTTTTGGCTGAGTCTTTCCTTGCTAGGTCATCAGCCTTCTCATTTCCCTGGATACCAGAGTGTCCAGGTACCCATTCCACTCTGACTTTGTTGCTTTCAGCTAATTTGTTGAGTGAAATGATACAAGCTTTGACAATCTGTGAATTGATTGTATGGTTTTTTATTGCTCCAATGGCTGCTTGGCTGTCAGTAAAGATAGTTATTTGTTTGTTGGTTATCTTTTCTGTCAGCAGCTCTGAAGCGCACTGGTAGATTGCTAGTACTTCTGATTAGAAGACTGTAGCGTATTTTCCCAGTGAAATGGATATCCCTTCTTTGGGTTTATCATTTCTCCAGATCCTGTCTTGGAAGCGAGCCATCTGTATAGCAGTTGATCCCTTTATATTGTCTATGTGGTTTCAACTTATTTATTGCTGTTTGATAGTTGATATCCAGGGATTCACGAACTTGTAGATCAGAGTGCATGGACAGCACTTGATCTTTTTCAATTTTTCCGTGTATATCCCAGTGTCCCTCCCCCGAGTTTATTTTGGGTGAGTTGTTTAGCTTTGAGATCCTATATGAGGATTTCATGGCCTGTACCTCCACTTCGATCTGCAGTGGTGTTAAATTTAGCATAACTTCCATTGCAGCTGTTGGAGTGCTTTTGATTGCTCCTGTTATCATGAGGCATGCTAGTCTCTGTATTTTGCTTAACATAGTTTTATTTTTTCCCGTACTGGCTTTATGCCAACAGAGTAGGGCTCTGGGACTGTCTTTCGTGGATACTATACTGTATCCGGGCAGTTTCAGTCCCTTGAGCTCGCCTTTTAGTAGGTAAGGTTCTTGTATAAAGATTAAATCTATATTCTTACCTTTTATATATTGATGCAGAACACCATTTGCTGCTATGCAATGGTGGAGATTTATTTGTAGCATTTTCATTGTTTGTTTTGTTTTTTTTCTCTTAGCTTCCTGATGGCTCGCTAGGTGGCAGCGGTGGCAGAGTTCCACCCTCTGACTCGACTTTTGCCGGGACTTTGGGTATAGCTCCTCCTCCCGTCGCCTCCCTAGGAGTTACTTCAATGACTTTGGTTTTACCTTCAGATTCAGCCTTAGCTTCCTCTTTTGATCTACCCTCTTTTGCTTCAGTCTTCGCCGTGATTGTTTCAGAGTGGCATTCCGACGTTCCGGCTGCCTCCTCTGAAGTCTCCATCCTTTCTTCCTCTCCTTCAGTTATAATGGGAATAATTCTCTATATGTTTCTTTTAAATGTGTGAAGGAGATCATCTTTAGTCCGCATCCAACCTTCATGTCTCTGGTTTTGAAACATTCCAGGCTGGATTCAGAAATTTTGAGGATGGCAAAGAAACCCTTCTCCATCTCCTTTATGTAGTGCAACCTCCATGTTTTTATGTCAGTGACTGCCTTGTTTTGCACTCTGATCCTTTTCAGTAGTGTTTCATCAGATGGAGCCTTTCCTGGAAAGAAGGATCCAATCTTTACCACTTTCATTAGTTCCCTCGTGTCACAGACTCGGAGGAGCGAGCCCTCTTTCGTCTTCACATTCGGGATAATTTTCCTTAGCCACTCTACAGTGTGATCATTAAGGCAGGAGATGATGCAGCCTCCTCTGTTGTGGCTTGCTCCATTGAAGAGCGGCTGGTCATCGCTCTCCTCATCTATCTCATCTACCTTTTCTGTTATAATTTGTTGTAACTCCTCGCATTGCTCTTGAGTAAGTTGTATGTGTGGATAGTCCACAGGGACCACCGCAATCAACTGTCCTCTTGCTGCAAGGGCATAATTCGTTGTTTGTCCTGTAACTTCTCTGGGTTTCTTAGCCGCAAGTGCTGAGGTTCCCAGAGAAGATCTAGGTCTTTTGCCAGAGTTATGGGCTCCAGTGGGTTGCCTCTGAAGCCTCGCAGTGTAAGCTGCTGGCCTGGTTGGTCGCCCTCCTGTGCCCTGTCCATATCTATTGTAGTAACGTCGGGGTCCCCCCTTGGGCGCCGTGGCTTTGTTTGCCGGGCCCTGCTGGGCCCTTGCATCCTTGGCCTGGCTCTTTTGGGAAGGTTCCCCTTTGTCAGTGTGATGGCCCAGCTTAGGTGCACTTCCCTTGGTCAGGGCAGCTTTGTCTGCCGGGCCTGGTTGGGCCCTTTTATCCTCGGCAGCCACTCCTTGGGACGGCCCCGTATTAGCTGGTAAATTGGTCAGGATTTGGGCTCTTGCCCTCCTCCTGTTGCGGCTTTTTTCGTTCTTGGTGTTCCGCGTTGTGGCCGAGGCCTCCAACTGGTCCACGCAATCACGTGTAAGGCTAGATTTTAGGTATGTTTTGGTTGTCCATGGAGCCTGTGAAGCAGCAGCTACATGAGCTGCATGCTCCTCCAGCACACTCCCAGTCTGTTGGTTTCCACTCTAAGTCCCTGTACTTCGTCTGTCAGTGCTTCCAGTAAGGGTCCGACAGACGATTCGTCAAGGGTGCCTTGGTAAGTTTCTGATGTATTTAGCTCCGACTGGTATGTGTCCTCGTCGGGTGTTAGTGGATTTTCATCCATGAAATAAAATTTTGTTGGTTTCTCGTTGTTCGGTCATTGTGTTAATCCCACTCCACATATGGCTATCCGCCGGGGTATACCCCCATCTTAGCACTGTTAACGTTGAGAGTCCCAGAGTTCCGTCCGGGAGCCGGAATATATGCTCTCAGTGCGGGGAGGATGCTCAACCTGCGTTTAGCATTTCAGGGTCCTACTACAACTGCCTCAGACCTCCCATGCTCCGATACATGGGCACCAATACGTGTGCTTGCCAGGCGGGGTGCTCCTCGACACATGTAGGATGGAATCCACAGCCTTGCCATCCCCATCCATGCCGCTTCACAGGCTCGTTTTAGTCAAGTTATGTTGACTGTGTAGTTGCTGTGGTACACAGTGCTTAGTGAGACCAGGCTTGCCAGTTATGGTGTGAAGTGGGTTACGCTTCACTTTATATTTAGACTTTCCTGTAAGGTTCATTTAGTGGCTCTTTTCGAGCCGCCTAGATGATCCCCGCCTCTGTCGTTCCCGAGTTAGTATTAACTCCTCAGGGGGACCACAAGAAGGTGACAGTAGGCGTTGGTGGGGATCGAGTCAGCGGGGAACACCAAAACCACAGTGCCCTACTCACTCATGAAGTGGGTAAGACTCCCGCACTCGTCTAACTCTTCAGCTTCCCCTTTACCCCACCTATTTACCCTCTCACTTTGCCTTTAGTCTTGACTGGACGGTGGGGAAGAACTTTCTCAATGTTGAGCCCTTTTGGCTATCCACCCACCGTCCATTCCATTCTTCTATTAGGTCCTCCCTCAGCATCTTCCTCCAGGCGTTAGGGTTCTCACCGATCCTCTGCTGGAGCCTCTCAGGGAGCGCATCTAGCCCCTGCCTCTTCACCTCATATCTAATCGTATCTTCTTTATAGAGAAGGTCCAGGGTCATCGCTCCCGCCAGCACTTGCACTGCCTCGTGGGACACCGTCCTATAGGCCTTGGTCACCCTCAGCAGAGCCCTTCTCTGTATGGTCTCCAGTTTCCTCTTCTGTTGCTGCGTGAGGTTACGGCTCCACGCCGGGGATGCATACCTCAGGATACCCAGTACCACTCCTTTGCATATGGTCATTGTCGCTGGGTACCTGAGGCCCCAGAATGCACCCCCGATCCTATTTAATCCATTGATGGCCAGGGTCACCCTATGTTCTAGGTACACTAGGTGAGGGGTAGCGTCAAAACGTTTTCTCAACCTTACTTACTCCTAGATATGTCACCTCCTCATCTAGGCGCACCCTCTCTCCTTGGATGTCGAGTGTTATAGGATGAGCCCTGTCCTTGGAGCCTCTCATGAGCATGGCCTGGGTCTTGGCTGCCGCCATGCTCAATTTCTTCCTCACTCACCATGCCGCAACGAGACTGGCGCACCTCTCAGCTTTTGTCTTGACTCTGGCTCTGCTGTTGGCAGCCACAATGACTGCCAGGTCGTCGACATAGGCCATGGCAAGGAACCCTCTGTCTTCTAGCTCCCCAAGCAACTGGTCGAATACCAACTTCCACAGGGCCAAACCGAGGAATGAACCCTGTGGGCATCCTCTCTGAGTAGCCCTGTAGCTACCCCTGATCTTGACTTTTCTTCCACTGAGGTAGCTACTCACGAGGCAGTACAGGTTGCTGGGGGTGTCGAACTCTTGCAGCCGCTGGAGTACGAGGGCCACCAGACACTGTCGAAGGCGGAGGACATGTCGAACAATATCAACATCACATACTTCTCCGCCCTCTCCTCAACATCCCTAAGCACTCTCAGCAGCGCATCTCCGGTTCCCTCGCCACGGGTCGAGCCGAACTGCCGTGGATGGATGCTGCTTCGAGGACGGGTCTCAGTCTTGATACTATCAGGTGCTCCAGGACCTTACTCATCACCGGGAGGAGGCAGATTGGTCGGTAAGCCTTAGGACTTTCCTTGTCCTTGCCCCCTCCCTTGTAGAGCAGTCTCAAGTCTGCAATCCTCAACTTGCTTAGGAAGCACCCCTTAAAGGTGCACCACCACGCTGCAGAAATTGCTCCCAGAGAGGCAGAGAGGGGAAAGATCTCCGACACTGCGCGGGTAGCACGGCCTGGGGATCGGTCTGCACAGACGCCAGAGGAAGAGTGGTAGAGGCTGGTTTTTCGAGGTGTCAACTTGCCATGAAAATGCCCTCTGCATGTGGAGATGATGGTCAAGCAGGCGAAACGTAACCGGTATGCGTAGGCTGCAAGTACTGCAGGTCAACATGGGCCGAAGACGTGTGGTCACCGACGAACTGAGAGCTCTCGCCCGAACAGTTGACATCATGGCGGTCCAGCAGCTATGGTGGGCGTAGGATTTGGTGTAGCATCAAGGGTAGTCGCGGTAGGCAGTGTTGATAGGAGGCCTAGAGCGGCGATAGTGATAGTCAATCCGACCCTTGACGTGATGGAGCTGAAGCAATTCACCACGGTGGACCAGGCGGCATGTTATGTCAGGTGGGGCGAGATGTCATTCGCCCTAGTCTCATCATACATGCCGCCGAGACAGAACATAGACGAGAACATGGCTGCCGTGGGGGCTGTCACACATAGCTACCGGAATGCGATAGTCTGCTCCGACACCAATTCGTGGAGCACGGCCTGGGGATCGGTCTGCACAGACGCCAGAGGAAGAGTGGTAGAGGATGGCGTGGCGAGGTGTCAACTTGTCATGAAAGAGCCCTCTGGTCCCACTTTTGTAGGAGCGAGGGGCCAGAGTTGGATAGATGTGACACTCGCCACGGCTACCATGGCAAAGCGAACAATTCAGGATGGCATCAACGTGGTTGGAAATGCCCATTGCTACTGAGCTGTCTGGGATTCTGTAGTGGGATTCTTCTTCTGGGTATCATTGTATCATCATGTATGTATTTGTATCAATTTAATTTGTTAATTTAAACTTCAAGGCTCTAAAGCCCTCTCTGTATTTTATTTAAATTTGTTCTTAAGGGACACGTCCCAGAACAAATAAATAAAGAATTTATTATTATTATATTGCCTCAGATCCATCAAATCGAGGTTTGGGTTATTAACTACTATGCCAGCCCTGGGCCTCCTCTCTTCACTGCTCAGGGATATGACCCTCAATGTGAGGCCAAACCTCACCACCTGTTTCTCACGACAGCTCGGTTCCTGGACCGCCATTACATCTTATCGCTGGGAGTGATAACAAAGTTTATCTGCCGAGATATGTCGGCGGTCCATGTTAAGCTGAAGGATGGTCATTTTATTCATAAAATGTTCTATTTACTACCCCTGGGACCACTTCGGGTGCACAGGACACTCCTGACTTCCTGCCCTGTGCTTCCTTTGGCTAGGTGTGACATTTGCCCCCAGGCACAGTTTACACAGGACGGGACCTTTTTACTAGGACATTATTTCAGTAAGTGGCCGCCAGTCCCACACCAAATGCAGACTACAATATCTGCCTGACATGTGGCCTTTGTGTAGCTATAGCCCTGACATTTCATGCGCCGGGGGGCGTCTGGGTAGTCCCTAAATGTCGATCACCATCCTCCATACAAGCTCCCGTTTCCAGCAAGAGGTAACGAACTGTGGGGTGTACATCTAACACCCAATTCTTGCTGAACCTGTTCCTAGACACAGAGGAAAATAGTGGTCGAATATCATCAATCACCAGTAGAATATTGGCTGATTTAGTTGTTATCTTTCCCCAAAGAAACCTTGCTAGGTCTTCTGAGCACCATGCATGTAGTACCTAACCTCCAACTTCCGTTTTTTTTTTAGAGCTAGCTTAGCCTGTAGTCCTTTTTCTCTTGGTTCTTGCCAACCAATCACTTTTGTTGCATCCGTTTTTTCTTCTATTCTGACTAAAACAGACTCTGCCTTGGTCGCATGAACTATTGCAGCTTTCACACCTATGTCTGATGGGTATGTAACCTACTGATGATTCCGACAGGACTCTTGCCCACCACGCTGATTGTTATGTACGTGGGCTTCTGTGCAATGGCCAGTTTAGCCTTACATTGTGATTAGGCAGCTCCTGAAATGGCAACTTCAACTGTTGGCTCATTTCCTTTTTTCTGACCCTCACTTGTCTTTTTGCTGGCAGCTTTCGATTTTCTTTTCACCTGTTTTTCCGGTAGCTGATTGTGCTGGTTCCAATTCATTAGAGGGTCCAGCCTTGGCCTTCAGCTGTTCTGGAGTTAGGTTATTACCTGAAGAACCCACAACTGTTTCCGGTACGATTTTGATCAAACTTGGTATTTGATGTATTTATATGCCCGAAATATGTCTGTAAAAATTTCATCAAAATTGATCTACAGGAGGGGGGACTTTACTTAATAAATTTTGTATCATTTTCACGTGTTTTTTTATTTACTCTAAAACGGTTTTAACGATTTTGATCAAACTGGGTGTTTGATTTATGTATATGCCAAAGATGTGATAGCCAATATTTCATCGAAATTGGTCAAACAGATGTGGCACTTTATTTCATAATTTTTTTTCAATTTTTACCTTTTTTATCGATTATCTCAAAAACGGCTTTAACGATTTTTATCAAATTCGTCATGTTTAATGAAAATTAGTTGTTCTTTAATATCAGGTAAGCTTTATCATTATTAAAATGTTCTGAGGGGGCTTAAATGGGGTAGGGGCCTTTTTTGTTTGTTTGTTTTTTGTTTCCTATAAAGTACCTTTGTTTTTGTTTATATGGAGAAATTAACTATCTCTCGTTCCGCCTAAAAATAAGAAATGGCTAAGTATGAGATATGATAAAAATAAAGAAAACATATAGAGGAGAAAAAAAGAAAAATATTCAGTCAACTTATAAAACTCGTTGAGCCCACTCATGCGGAGGACGCCTTTAATGACAGACCATTGTTCATAATTTAAGCCGTTCTGTTCAATTCAGAAGCGGCAATTAACAAAACGCATTAATTTCTAATCTAAGTAAGTTGGTAAGTGAAAGTTGTGTGTTGCGAGCACGCACCAGATTTTTTTTTAACAAAACCTTGAATAAATCCTCTCCTTCTCCATACAAATTCACATAATTTATAACGACGACATTTATAATTTTAACACCGCCAACGAAATCCTCTTTTTTCATTAAACAGAAGCTTCACGTAAGCTTCATGTAAGTTCCTAGCTTTATGTATCATACCTTCTTCCTGAAACATTTGCAATGCTTTCTTATTATCATTTCCGAGGTTTGAATACAATTCAAATCCGTCCATTATTAACTTTTAAACAATAAATGAGAAATATATGCACTTAACCTTTTAACTTTTTTACAATGAATTCATATTTATTGATCATGTGTTATAATTTGAAAGAAACCTCCAAGGTAACTGTTCCAATATAATTAATCATAGGGGGAGTAAAGTAGAAAAGTCCCGAACCCCACACAAGTGCTCTAAATTTAGCAGGTATGGTGTAAGAAAATTACAAGATTGGGGTATCTGCACAAAAGATTAGAAGAACCCTAAAGAAAGCTGGCTATAATGTGCGTAAGCCTAGGTGTAAGCCATTCATTAGTAAACAAACCGGATATTGAAACTGCAGTTCGCAAAGGAACATGTAAACAAGCCCTTATAGTTCTGGGAACGTTTTTTATTTACTGACGAGAGTAAATTTAACATTCATGGATCAGATGGAAGAGGGAAACTTTTGAGAAAACCTAACAAAGAGCCCCTGGAAAAAAACATAGTTGGTACTGTGAAACATGGTGGAGGGAGTGTTTTGGTTTGGGGGTGTATATGTGCTGCTGGAGTTGGTAATTTGAAATTTATCAACGGAATAATGGTCCAACACGTTTATATAAATATTTTGAGAAGTAATTTACCGGAATGTTTAATGAAGTTTGATCTCCAGGAAAAATTCATTTTTCAACAAGATAACGACAGCGCGGAAAGTTCAAGAATAGTTGCTCTACAATGCTCCACAGCATCTTAAAACACCTCCCCAATCTCCTAATCTTAATCCAATACAACATCTGCGGGATCAACTAGGCCTTCAGAAAGTAAAAATTAAAATAAAGAACAAAGACCACTTAAAAAGAGTACTAAAGAAATTGTGGGGTAAAATTACTCCAGAAACTACAAAAAACTAGTTCACACCATGCCAAATAGATTTTGAGAAATGATAAGACATAAGGTAGGAACGACCACCTATTAAAGTTGATTTGGCATCAATAATTAAGCTTCAAGTTGAAGAAAAATGATGTGTGCAGGGACTTTTGGCGCATCAATATTCTGACATTTTATGTAATTTTCCTCATAGATTATAAGTTAAATAAATTTTATTAAATTTGATTATTGTTAATTAAAATAGATTAAATTATGTAAAAAATGTGTGAGTTTCATTGCCAATATCTGGCTCATAACCTATCTTTAGGTAAAATAAAAAAAAAAGCTGGAGGGTGTGCAGAGACTTTTGTTAGTAAGTGTATACTTCTAATTTCCTGTGTACTAATAGATACCTTATGTTCTATACTCTTATATTTGTTTCGTTTTAGCCCTGATGAAGTCCCACATGTTTAGGTCAAAACTTAAGCTGTATAACTGAGAATTAATTACATTTATGTTTGAAACCAAATTGGTGGTTGTATGCCGAATTGGAGGGAACTTTTTTGTTTTTAAGTTAATAAAATTTTGTTATGAAATAATCTGAAAACATGAATATCTTGATTCATTTGAATTTTCTCTTGAAAGACGGATGGTGTGATAAAATTAATGGTTTAGCTCTTATTTTGAATTTCGTTGTTTCGATCCTGTCACTTGATGATCTCACAGATCTCTCTTTCGTGATTCGAAAGAATTCCATAATCAACATATTTTCATTGCTGGAGTGAGTCCCTTTTTCTCCAATTCCTCTTGAATCGCTTTTTTATCCAAGATTTTCTCAGCTTACATCATATTTCCTAGTCCCTTGACTCACCCAGAGATAGCTGCAGCTCATATGGAGTTTTCCTCTACTGGTTCAAGGAAAGTAATTTGAATATATTTTAAAAAATAACTCTTCTATAAAATAGGGCAATAACAAGGAAGCTGCAGAAAAAAACAAAAAGTACAGAAAAAGGTAAAGAAGAGAAATCCATGCGTTAAGGTGCTCCTAAGTGACAAAAAGCATCTTATACTCCTAACAAATCCATATCTAATCATAATCCCAAATATAGCTCTCTCCTCAATTTCTTCCTAGGTGAAGACCAATTTTTTTTGCTTAAAATCAAAAGTGGAAGTCTTAAACTATTAATGCTTTTGAATGAACACTGCTGTCTGCACCTAAAATCTTTAATTAGAATGAATTTCAAACTTAAATTCTGGTTTATAAAAGTAATAAAAATGTCCATTGATTATTTGGCACTGCAACCGCTAGCGAGTCATGGCCTCCTTGATCAGCTTTTGCCAATTGCCCCAGTCTCTTGGAGCCGTCTTCCAGTTTTGAGTTCCGAGTAGAGATCTTGTATCATGGGCCACTATCCTGTCATCTCAGCCTTGCTGTCTATGTCATCTTTTCCATGGAGCATCTCGTTGAGTATCTTCTTGAGGCTGCTGAGTCATTAATCCTGGCCACATGGCCGGCCCATAGCGGGCTTCCAAGGGTGATCAATACATCTGCTGTTAAACAAGTCCACCACCATCCCCATTATGTATGCCATGCTACCAGCATACACTCTCCTGGCAGGCCTAGTCCCAGGTTACCCCCAGGAAGCCCTGTTAGAATCCCTACCTCTCGTTTGTTCACTTAACCAGCCCTCCGCAGGGAGTGGTTACCTCCGTCTTGGACTGAGTTGCTTGGTCTAACAGGGCCCATCAAGTGAAGGTGAGAGAAGAGGCAGGGTAAGCGCTCTACTGGTTATATGTTGTGCTTCTCTCCCCCTATGAACCCCTCATTGACAATGAAATGTGTAAAATGTTAAAAGTATTATTGTAACTTTAATTATGATTTAGCACCCATACGTATTTACATATTTATTTCTCTTGACAAAAAAAATTATCTACTTCCTGATGTGATTTAGATTTTAATAATATTTGAATATTTCACTGTTACAGGTGACTTTTGAGGAACTGAGAGATTGGCTGATACGTTGTGTATTTTTTTCTGATATTTTTGAATCAGTGATTAAAGTCGTTTTTAATATGGAAATAGAAGAATTGAAACCAGTCCTGCCAAAAGCTAATAAGTATTCGGTATGTTATGAAAGTAGTATAAATAAAATTATATTATCATTATTTATTTTTGTTTAAATAGAAAAAATAGACATATCTGGAACTAGAATCGAAACCTTCGCATCTCTGTCCTGCATAAACCTACTAAGTTACCAAGGTCATTATTTTCTCAGTGAGGAAATCGATATTGCACTAAAAGCCTTTTACTTTTTAATTGCTCAGGTTTTGTTATTTCTTCTTCCTCTTCTTCCTCCGTAGTGCCTTTCAGCGTGGAGGTCCCTCGGTCTATGCATGCCAAGCCTCTCGATCTCGTGCCAAAGCCTTCATCGCGTATGAGTGGCTTGTTTCGCTTTTGGTCAATTCTGGAAATGTGGTCAATCCACTGCCTTCTTGATCGACCTCTTGGTCGTTTCCCTATGGGCACAGCTTCAAAGAATTTTCGGGGATCACGGTTCTCGCCCATCCGGCAGAGGAGTCCAAACCATCGAAATTGTCTTTTTCCAAGGATATCTTTCAGGGGAGCAACTCCGAGATCTTCTCTTGTAAGCTCATTTCTGATACGATCTCTCCTTGTTCGACCAGCCACTCTTCGGAGATACTTCATTTCAGTAGCTGTCAATCGACTGAGGTGCTTCTTTAATGGAGTCCAACTTTCACTTCCGTATAATAGGGTAGGCAGATAGACGGCTTTAAAAATGTGTATTTTAACGTTTTTCTCTTCTCTTTTACTTATTGTGGAGTGATATTGTTGATAGTAGATACTATTTGCCTTTTTTATTCGGTTTGAGATTTCCTGGTCCAATCTTCAATTCCTGCTTATCACTGTCCCTAGGTAAGTGTAGTCGTCCACCATTTCCATTACTTCCCCTTTGCATCGTATTTCGACAACTTCCTGCTCCCTGCCTATATGCATTATTTTATTTTTACTATGAGGACAATGTCGTCTGCCAACACCATCACTTGTGCCAGTATCGTCCTCATATTCCATTTGCCTACAGTAGTGCGAGCTTTCCTCCGTTTACATACCTTCAGGATTTCGTCCATGAATATAATGAATAGGAGTGGACCCTGTGACTGTCACCTTGTTTCACACCTTTCTTCATTTCAAACATATCCGCCTCTTTCCCATTGATTCTAATTATACTTTGGACTTATGGTATGCGGATTTTATTGAATCAATTAATCCTTGCGGTATATTCTTATCGGAATTCCATATCTCTTGCCTAGGAACTGAGTCAAAGGCAGCTCTTAGGTCTAAGAATGCCGAGAAGACAGTCTTATTTTGATCCCAAGACTTGTCAGTAATTGTTCTTAAAGAATATAGGTGATCTTGTGTTTGGCGTTGTGGTCGGAAAGCAGATTGCTCCTCTTCTAAATTCTCCTCTACCATCATCCTCAGTCTTTTTTCTAATATTGAGGTGTATAGTTTGTATAAAACCTGCAAAAGACAGATAGGTTGATAGTTCCCACATTCACTTGTACTTCCTTTCTTATGAATAGGAATGATTATGTTGTAGTCCCATTCTTTAGGGATAACTTCATTAGTATATATTTTCTGGAAGAGGTGCTGTAGTGCTTTTAGCAGCTCTGATCCACCAAATTTGATAAGTTCGAGTGTTATACCGTTTTTTCCAGCTGCCTTGCAAAGTTTTATCCTTTCAATTGCGTCTTGAGAGTAGTGGCGTCTCCATCTCTCTAAGATATCCACTTCGTTAGTAAGCAATCTCCCCCTCTCATCTTTTATATTTCTTATTGGCTTACTTTTTTTCCCCTTCATTGCTTTCACCCTTTTCCAAAACTTTTTGACGTTTTCATTATAGTCTTCATTATAGTCATTTTGCAGACGTTGACCGAATTCCTCCCACTTCTTTCTTTTAGCCACCCTCACTACCAGCCTTGTCTCGTTTCTTCTTCTGACATAGAGTTCCCAATTTTCCGGGGTCTTGCATCTTTGGTACATCTTCCAAGCAAAAAGGACCACGTGGTGGAAAGAAAGGGTAAAGGCATCAGTTGCAAGGAAGAAGGAGTTCTTCCTTGCAACTGATGCCTTTACCCTTTCTTTCCACCACGTGGTCCTTTTTCTTTTTTATGAAATAGTGGAAATCCCGCAAGTAGTCGTTGCTGCTTCCAATATGGCTTCCTTCATTCTTTCCTATATTTCATCCACATTTCCTTCCATATTAATGTCCTTAAGTTTTAAGTCCAATAGTTCTGAATATTTCGTTCTGTTTTCCTGTAATTGGAGCTTTGCAATGTCAATCTTTTTGTAGCTTCTTGGACGTCTCTTTTGGATGTAATATTTGGGTATCTCCTATTAGCAGAAAGTAGGCAGAGCCAATTTCTGCTTCCCTAATTACCTTGACACCTGTAAACATTCTCCTGATTCTTTGACTGTATATGAGACAGTCAATAATGCTATTTACGTTTCTTTCTTCAGCCAAAATTGTTGTTTTATGTACTTTCTTGTGGGGGAAGAATGAGTTGCCAATAAGTAGGTTTTTTTTTTTTTTTCAAGAAAAATAAATAGTAAGCAAATGTTTATAGAATTAAATTTCCAATTTAATAAGATTTATACAAAATATTTATATCTGATGCCTATTCATATCAGTATTTTTTTAAAATATCAATCACTTCAACCAGTATATTAAGCTTAAGGAAGTAATTAAAGGCTTAATTCAAGTTTAAGAAAATGAACAACGCTGAACCACATTTAGTGAACATTCCCCTAAATAATTTTTGCGTACTATTTGAGACCAATACATACATTAATTAACAATAAATCATTGTGCCTTGAAGTTATTAAGTTAGTGCTAATTAGATTTGGATTGTTTTGCAAATATAGAAAGAAAGAAAGAAAATAATTTTTATTCTGGGACATCTAGTCCCCTAAGAATAACAGAATATGGTCAGATCCAGAGCCATTTGTCTGGTTAGTTAAACAAAGGTAAAAATATTAAGAATTATGATAAAAAATAAACACAAAAGAGAAAAAACTGAGACAAAATATTGAGAAAGAAAAAAAAAACACTTGGACGAGTACAAAAAATTTGATCAGCTTTTGATCTTGAAAACTATAATAAATCAAATAAATAGATATTCTATATTGGTTTCACTATTTTACATATTTACAGAAAATTGAAGATTAAGGAGGTAGCGAAATAGTTGGGTTTTAAAGTAAGTGAGGGATGAAGTTTTACGGATGGAGACTGGTTAGGATTTCGAGAAGGTGGAGGCACGGATGCACGGGATATACAGGTTAGAGGTTAGAGATCTGGTATTTAGAGAATGTATAGAGAAGCAGGGTTTGAATGAATTGAGGATGGATATAAGGAGTTTTCTTGGTTCTGAATGTTCGTAAAAGATACACACCTAGGAAGTATTGCCGTCGAAAAACTGGGTAGAGCCACTTTAATTCAGCATATCAACTGATGACGTGGGAGCGCCTGTGGACACCGAAGATGAATCTAATGAAGCAATTCATCAATCTCTTCAACCTCATTTCATGCAAGCCAGACAGTCCCCCATATAAAAGGCAGCCATAATCAAAATGGGGAAATATAATAGAGGAAGCTAGGAGTTGATTTTTTGAGGACATGCAAGTGATCTTAGGAACTGTTTGAGGATAGCTATGGATTTTCAGATGATTTCGGAAATATGATTACTCCACGACAAGTGCTGGTCAAAGATCACTCCAAGGTTTCTGACATAGGATTGGAAATGAATGGTTTGATTATTAAGGCAGAGTAAGGGTTAGTATGGAAGGGAATTAAGAAGATGCCTGGAGCCATTAAGATTGCCTTGGTTTTTTGTATGTTCAGTTTTAACTAATTTTTCTCTGCCCAGGCATTGATGCTGTCTATATCTTCTTGTAATTTTCAGATTGCCTCTAGCATTTTGGAAGGATGGAAGGATAGATAAATTTGGAGGTTGTCAGCGTATAAGTGGTATTGTGAATGGTTAATGGACTCAGAGAGATCGTTAATATAAACGGAGAAGAGAGTTGGTGAAAGTGAGGATCCCTATGGAACACCTTGTGTTAGTAAAAGAGATGAAGAAGGGGGTTTATCAGGAATGTGAATTGTTTCTGAACGTAGGGATAGGATGGAGAGGATCCACTTCAGGACGCTGTTTGACATGGAAAGGTTTTGGAGTTTAGAAAGGAGGATCTCGTGGCTGATGGTATCAAACACCTTTGAGAAATCAAAGAGAATTAGGATGGAGATTTTATGTTCATCTATGGAGGATTGAAGATCCTGAGTGATCTTCAACAGAGCAGATTGTGTGGAATAATGAAAAAGAAAGCTGGACTGAAGAGGGTTGAGGAGAGCATTCTGCTCAAGAAAGTCATTGATCTGGGAGTGGACAATTCTTTCGAGCGGTTTGGATAGGTTAGACAGAATCGAGATAGGCCTATAGTCGGAGGCTAAGGTGGGAACTGGTACTTTGTTCATCGGACGGACTATCACTTTTTTCCAGGCTTATGGGAAAATGAAATTTTGTAAGGAAAAGTTTTATAGATGTGTAAAAGAGCAGAGAAGATGACCGGAAGACAGAGTTTAATAATCTTGTTTGTTTGTTTGTTATTGTTTAGGGGCGAAAAACTGCTGAGGTCATCAACGCCCATTGGTTTCTTTATTTATCTATCTTGGGGAAACTACCGACCCAAATCCAAAAAATAGATTTGATCTGGGCTGTAATCATTGGTTCTGGATTTAAGGGCAGAGGAGAGCAAGTCTTCAGGTGAATTATTTAGGAAGTAAAAGTTATCAAGGTTGAAGGTTTGTGTGAACGGATATGAGGAGGGGTGAGGAATTGATGATGGTGAGTTGGCGAAATAGAAATTTAATTCATCTGGATAGATAAGATAATGAGTACAGGATTTGGATTTGACAACTCACACATTTGATCATTTTTTAAGGAATTTCCATTTGGACTTAGGATCGTGGGCTTGTGGTATGGTGTAATGGAAAAACTGTGCCTTGGCACGCTGTAAGGAAGATTAGGTGAGATTGCTTAGGGACTTAAAAAGGAGTAATCTTCAGCGGAACGGGTGCGTCGGAAACATCTTCTGGTGGCATCTCATTTCCTTATTAACTCTTTTATTTCAGGACTTATCCAGGGAGCGGCAGGACGTCTAAAAGTGAGGGTTTTAAAGGGAGCGTGTTGATTTAGGAAAGTAGAAAGATTGGATGAGAGGCATTCCACCATTTCATCAATGGAGGGTGACGAATAAGTAGGATCTATGGACTGGGAAAGGGAGTCGAAAAAAGGGTTTAGTTTTTAAGAGGTTAATAAATCAAGGTTCCGCCAGGAGATTTTGTTAGGGCATAGTTTAGGTGTTGGGATATTATATAAGATTTTAATGAGGTCATGACTTGACAGAGAAGGTACTGGATGCTGTGAGGAAGACAATAGGTTATGAGAAGAATCCATAATAAAAAGGTCTAACCTGTTGCTTGTAAACTGGGTGTGGTGGGTTGGTTGGTAGGGTACCATGAAAAGGTTGAGTGAATGGATCATGTCTGTAAGTTAAGATCAGTTAGGAGTATCAGAGAGCAGGTTTATGTTAAGATCACCAGTGATGATTACGTTATTGTATAACGGGACATAGGTAAAGAAGGAAGATTCAAAGGAAGGGGGGTAATCTATCATCTATAGGAGGGAAAAGGCATCAGAGGAAATTTCAACTAGGAGATATTCCGGATGAGGACTTTCGGAGGGAAGGGATTCTAGAAGGATTTTTACCCTCAGACTATCATGAACGTAAAGATCAACTCCTCCTCCAGTTCGGTCCTCACGATCGCAACGGATGAGTGAAGTGGTCTAGGAACTCATCATAATGTGCTGGGAGGGATTGGGAATTAACTTGGCAGGATAGAAGAATATTACTCATATGAACATATTAATGGGATTGAACTGAGGAGGGTGAAGGAGTGGAGGGGTTGAAGTGGAGAGGAACAGTAATGGATGTTAGTGGCAATATAAAACAAAGCTAATTGATTGCTGTAAAATAGGAAAGAAAAAATGCATAAAGAATTACGTGACACCAGACCTACTGGGTAGGAGTTACAGAGATTTACAGTATATGGAAGGAAAGTAGCATTTCTGTTTAATTGATGCAAGCTGAAAGGAAGTAGATAATGTGCACAAGGAGTAATAGATAAAGATATATAGAGATTAATATAAAATAAAAGAGACATTGAGATAAAGTTAAAGAAAAAGATATTGAGCCTTAGAGAAAAGAAAACGCAGAGAAGTCGTGAGATCAAGTCCGTTATGGGTTTCAGGTTGTGACCAGACAGTAGATGGAAGCCAGCGGATCAGGAGAAAATATCCAGATCTTTGGGCTGGTCGATGAAGACAACCGGTTGGCCTTCATCCCTCCGGCAACGCACCCTACCAGCTGTGAACCAGACATATTTTAATTTGCCCGACACTTTTCTGACGGGCGAGCCAGTAGACGTCTGTTGGTGGGGGTCATTTCTTCCCCGAGATACACATTTTTACTAAGTTTACTAATTTCGTTGGTATTCCTAGTTCAATCAGAACTATTACTATATCACTATACTCATACTCCCAGATCTTTTGAATCAAAAAATGTATTTTTGAAATCCCAGCTTCCCCTTCCCCACATGCTTTGATTAGTTCGCATGGAATATTATCCGTCCCCCCTGCTTTATAGGATTTTAATTTTCTGATAGCTATTTCGACTTTCCTTATACTTGGTTCTTCTAAAAACGGTTCAGCACTTTAAAAGCTTGTCTCTTAGATCCTTAAGACCCACTCCATTTCCCATCCCCTCAGGCTGGATGATGGATCCTGGGCAGTTTCTGATGAAACGTTAACGCCTCATCCGGAATCTCATCCTACCAACACCACACTAGTCCAAGAATTCCTTTCTTCTCCAATCCCGCTCGCTTTGCCTCCTCAAGCTGTAAATCCCTCTGAGGTCAAATATCTTCTTCTTAAACTTACTCCACAAATTCTTAGACAACTTCCTCCCAAAGCTATCCTATTTCTCACATACATTTACCATTGCATCCTTAGAACCACCCACTTCACAATACTGTGGAAACATTCCACCATTATCCTTTTCCTAAAACCGGGCAAACCTTCCGACAGTATATGATCTGACAGTCTGATTCCTACAGACCAATCAGCCTACTTCCTATCCTTTCAAAAATCTTTGAAAAGATCCTTTTAAAACGAATCCTTCCAATTATAGAATCTCAAAATATCCCCACCCATCAATTCGGATTCCGTTCAATGCATTCCACTGTCCAACAAGGGCTCCGAGTTGTTGACCACATTTCTGAAACCCTAGAATCGCAAGCTATTGACCGGGTATGGCACGCCGGATTGCTCTGCAAGCTTAAATCCATTTTACCCCAGTCTATATACTTAGTCCTATGATCCTACCTCTCAAACCGGTCCTTCCGAGTTCGCTGTCGGCCATCCTATCCTCCAACACAGACCCTGGGACAGCATCCTCTAACCTAGAAAGGCACCTCTCCCTAATTGAACACTGGTGTAAAAACTGGCGCATCAAAGTAAACGAAGCAAAGTGCAAGCATATAACGTTCACCCTTCGACGCAGATGCTGCCCACCAGTTTATTTCAACTCTGTTCAACTTCCCTTCTCAGACACGGTACGGTATCTAGGCTTCATGTTAGACAGAAGACTGACGTGGAACCCACATACTAGACTAAAACGACAAGAGCTTAACCGACGATTTGGCCAACTTTATAGACTGCTGAACAGGAAATCAGAACTTTCAATCAACAACAAACTACTTATCTACAAAACCATTTTGAAACCTATCTGGACCTACGGCATCGAACTGTGGGGAACAGCTAAACCCTCTAACATCAAACGCATCCACTCCATCCAAGTCCAAAATCCTCCGAACAATAGAAAATGCTCCTTTCTATGTATCCAACAAAACCCTACACCATGACCTTGATATCCCGTTCGTTCAAGAACTGATCCCGAAGAAATTTTCCAAATTTCACAGTAACCTTACCCATCATCCTAATCCTACCGCTCAATCCCTATCTAGCTCCACTCATCCCTACAACTAGAGATGGGCAAAAATGTAATATGAGTACGGAGTACTGATAAGGAGTAATCAACGGCTAGATGATTATTTATCGAAAGTACTCAACTTATTATTTCTCTGAGTACGCCGGTAATCAAGCACAGAAAAGTTGAGTACAGAAGAAAATTTCTTCCACATTTGAGTAAATTTTTATGTTTTAGGTATGTTTAACATTTACAGATTTCATTGAAATAAGGGTGCATTCTTATGTTTCCGGATACAGAGATTTCAAAAATATTATATTTTTTTTATTTCGACGAGAGGGGGGGCACTCGTTTTACAAATAATTTAACATTTACAGATTTCATTGAAATGAGGGTGCATTTTTATGTTTCCGGATAGGGAGATTTCAAAAATATTATAATTTTTTTATTTCGAAGAGAGGGGGGGGGGCGCTCGCTTTACAAATAATTTAACATTTACGTCTTTCATTGAAATGTGGGTGCATTCTTATGTTTCCGGATACGGAGATTTAAAAAATATTATAATTTTTTTATTTCGACGAGAGGGTGGGGGGGCGCTTGCTTTACTTAAATTAAAATGGTGGTCAGCCACGAACTAAGATTAGATTAATTAAAATAATTTAAAAAATTGACTTATGTCAATAAATATCATAAATTGGACAAAAATTGTCCACCTCCCGCTACTACTCACAAAACTTGTGAGATAGGGGGAGTAGGTATCAGTGAAGAGGAAGGATTTGCTCTGCCTTGAGCCGAGCTCTGTGGTGTAGTGGTTAGCATCCTCGCATGTAACGCAGGAGACCCGGGCTCGACTCCCGGCGGAGCCAAATCTTTTCTCTTCAAAAAATAAATTATTTAAAAATAATTTAAAATGGTGGTCAGCCACGAACTAAGATTAGATTTATTAATATTTTAGCTGTAATTCTGTAAAACATACCAAATTTTTTAGTTAAAATTTAAAATTGAATTAGTTTTTATGCAACAGACGTCCATTTCAAAAAATAACAAAAACTACATAAAATACAAGATGTAGCACATGTCTCGCAGTTTTAAAATATGTACCTAAAATTATATTTTGGGGGGAACCCTTACAGGCGGAGCAGAGTAAGCGTGCGTCCGGTACTTGCTATGATGCATGGTCGGTAGAAGCGACCTCGCTCGCTCTTTCTTTATTATTCATGAAGGCGAAGTTTCTTTTGAGCATTGTATCCTTTCAGAGTAAAGGATTTAGAAAGGTATGTGCAGTGTAAAAAAAAAAAAATATTTCAATTAATTTTAAGGAGAAAAATGTTTTCATTTAATATATTTCTTTTTTTTTTTTTTTTTTTTTTATAAAAATTGATTTTCTTAAAGCATTTTTATTAGTCCCTCATATCATGAAGGGTTATCTAAGTTGCATCAAGTTTTGGTAGTATGTTTCGTTTTTTCTTTTTTCTTGTAAAGGATTTGACTGATATGTAAAAGCCAAGTTTCCAACCTTGGCAGCCTGCTGGATCACTTTTAAATTTCCTCTAAACTGCAAAATGTTTGCATGGGCCCATTGAAAATGGGCTTTTCACCATTTTGACTAGGAATAAGCAAAACCAATTTCCATTTTAAAATATTGAATTACCTACTATATCAGACCAAAACTAGCTGAGTTATACTAAGTAGTTCCTGAGATACTGATTTTTTAAGTTGTGCCAATTTTACAAACTTGAAATTTTTATGCTTATTTTCATGTCTAATCATAAATAGTTGTCTTTATATCATCAATAACATGTCTGATGTCAGTCATCATAGTAAACATTTATCCAATTTAATATTTTAGAGGGGAAGGTTTAGAGGAAGGAGGTCACCAAAGGGAGGTGTATCTATAAAACTATGAATATCTTAAAAAAAGGTAAAATTATAAATGTTCGCATCAAATGAGTTACATACAATTGGAATAGTTTTAATTGTTTCGCCACAACAATTACTGAAATTTGGAAATATTTTTCAACTTTTCAGCATCACGCTCATGCTCCAGTGACTGCAACTCGAAGAGGGATACTCCAAATGAAAAATGTTCCATATAAAACTTATAAAACATTAAATTATATATATAAAGAGCCCTTAAATTTAAATGTAGCTTACTTCTGTATAGAGAAACTCATTAAAATGTGAAAGTATTTGTTGGGCATAGTGGCATAAAATTCGCGATATTTTTGGAATCATTCCGGTTTCTCACAAACTACGGATTGCACTGTTTTGTATTTTACTTACAATAAAAGAGGATACTAATACAAATAAAATGATATATTTGAAATTAAAATACGATAGGTTAAATTATAGTCAGGATTTTCAGTTTACAATGATTTTATTGTGGTAAGCCAACGTTTCGATCCAACTTGTGGATCTTCATCAGGGCTAAAAGAAAACAAATATATGAGTATCTATGCTAGAGGGTGACAATAAATGGATACATTACAGAACTGATAATAATATAAAAGATGGTGTATACATGAATATTAAAATAAGTGGCTGGTTAACAAGATAAAATAGATAGATAAAATACGTTTACAATAAAATCATTGTAAACTGAAAATCCTGACTATAATTTAACCTATCGTAATTGAAGAAAAGTTGACTATCTATCACCTCTGAAATTAAAATAGTTTGAGTGGTTTAGCCAAAATTGAACATCAAATATTGTTAATTTTTGTGATAACTCTTAGGTCATTCTTAATTTTTTTTTTGCATATACAGTACAATCTTGGTAATCCGACACATATGGGACCAGACAACCTCTGGATTATCAATAATTTCCGAATTATCGGAATTAAAACAAAAAACGTATTGTAATGTAATATTTGTACTATAATATAATTTTTATATTATAGTTTATACATTTGTACGAATAAAACAAAATTCTATGTACGTATGAAGAATACGTTCATATTAAATAAAAATAACTGGGAAAATATATACATATGTATTATGAAAAATAATCATTAATTCTTTTTTTTCCTTTTTTGCCTTATACATTTTGTCGAAAACGCACTCTTGTAACCTTTTGAGCACTAACCATTTTTTGCAGACATTGAATGCATCGTTGTTGGTTACAGTACGGTGGGTTGAAACATCCTGGTCATCGCAATCTTTCTATTCATTCATGGACCAAATTTGGCTGAGGATTCCGTTGTAGGAATTGACAATTTTCTTCGTTTTTGATTTGAAGCCATTCTTTGATGTCCCCATTTGATAGGGTAACGCTCAATCCTCATAGTTGAACTTGTGGAGTTAACTTTAGTTACCAGAATCGTCAATCACGTCTTTAGAGTTCAAACAAGGGTTGTGTGTCTTGGCCAGATCTTTTTCCAAGAACCCTAGATGGTGTCATTTTTCACTTTATTCCAGCTGTGCGCTAAATTAACCCTAGAATTACCGACCTCTCCCAGGTCGCACGGATTACCAAGGGGGGGCTCCTTGAGCCCACAACCTTAAAAACCTTTTATTTTGGTTCTATAATTTTTTTAAATTTTTTATTTCTATTGGATTATGTTTAATGAACGTTTCTTGTGACACCTATGAAAATAAAATAAAAAAAAAGTTCGGATGAGGAAAAAAAGGATGACTTTAAATTAATAATAATTTTATTCTACTAGAGGAACGTATCTAAACATTGTTAGAATAAAAATTTATCTATATCTAAGTTATTATAACATCATAATTGAATAATAATTTAAGAAAATCTAATTATCAGATTCGTAAATGCAATTAAGGTGCTTTTGCACAATGATTTTTTTTCCGAGTGTTTGTTACACACTGAACGTTTACATTTGAAGCAACGCTGCTTAGATTTTGATAGGTTGTTGTATTTTTCTTTTTTTGATTTGGCTTCTCTAACAAAAGTGTAACACCTTAGCCTTCCACTTGTTGAACCTTGTTCCTCCAATTGGGGATAAGTCAGTTCTCGCCCTAGAACATGCTCCATGGCCTTCACTGAAGATCTAGGAATGCCCACAAGATTTTCACTCCTTTCAGCAACACACAATTTTACTAAACTCTTAGATAGTTCAAATAAAAAGTACTTTCTACGACCAGCACTATTTCTTTTCCATATTGTGTTTTTAAGAGTAAATACTGTATAAGAATTGAGAGCTGTTATGTCCAAGAGGGAGTAGAAAAGAGATAATGGCCACCTTTTACATGAATATTGTCTCACCATGGAATCGATTGTATCTATTCCTCCCAATAATTGTAACCATCTCAGTAATATATTTTTATATGAAAAAAAATTATAAGGGGAGAATATTTTTTATTGGAAAAAAAAACTTGAGAAGGTATGTTAAAATTATATCAAATTAATTATTATTTGAGCAATAAAATTAATAAAACTTGAATTACTAGTTAAAAGTAGTATTAAATATCAGTGGGCTCGAGGAGCCCCCCCACTTGGTACTGAAGTGTATAACTACCCCGTGCATTACCAAGGGGGGGGGGGGCTCCTCGAGCCAATAGGGCAAAAAAAAAAATTTTCTCAACATAGAAATTGTTTTATTTCATTTTGTTGTTATACTCTCATTCTAGGATGTTTTTCTGAGGAATACATAAAATATCAAAAATATCCCATTAAAATTGGGTGATAGGGAACAAAAACAAAAAGTTGTGGGCTCGAGGAGCCCCCCCCTTGGTACTTCTAGGGTTAAAAATTACATCTTTAATGTTTGTTTTTTTTTTCTTTTCAAAAACTGAATGATCCCATCCGGGGGTTTTATTATGTCCGAATATGGAAATTTTTCATAATTAATTTTTATTTGCTGGATTACATTTTTATCCATGTCCTGCAAGAGGCTTCGTGGTTGGGCGCATGTAGATGACTTGAATTTGATGGTCATGCGATCAAGTTCCTCTTCTTTTGGGAGTACCCATAGCGCCGGATTACCGAACGTGCCGGAGTAACCAACCGCCGGATTATCAAGATTGTACTGTAATTTGAAAACAGTTCAATGCAAAGAAAATTTTATTCACATAGGTAAAATTGTACATACATATTAATTACATATCCACAAAAAAATCGGTAATTTTAGTTTGCTCGTTTTTTTTAAAGTATAAATTATTGCTTACATGGCTATATAGTACTTTTATGAAAGCTATAGTTTCGGGTTTATTTATATCATCATTCAGGGCGACGTACATCCGAAGGACACCAAGAGCGCTGTAGACTTGTGACAGAGACAGAGTTTTGAAAAGGTCTTCTTGAGTCCCATCGGCGTCATCGTCATCCTCTTCCCTGCTCTTATTCAAAACTGACGCTATGATTGTTTCTTCGGTCGGTTCCTCTGATGTATCGATGTTAGCATCGATTTCTGCTTATGACTGTGGATCGCCGTAAAAATTAAAATTGAGCTTTCGGGCCCATTCGTTAAAATTTATAGAGTCATCTTCTTGATCGGTACCAGCTTCATCTACATTTCCAAAACCGTGCCTGAAGCAGTTTTTGATAGTTGTTTGGGTGACTTCATCCCAGGAATCGGAAATCATTAAGATTGCATCTAGTAGTGACACTTTAAGACACTTAAATTGTCTGGCTGGTCCAACATTTTTAAGATTAAATGTTTACGATATTCAAGTGTGAGGGATCTGATTATTCCTTGACCCATCGGCTGCAGCACAGATGTTGTATTTGGTGGTAAAAAATAAAGTTTGATATTTTTTAGGTTTGTGACTGCTGGATGTGCAGGACAATTATCCGCTGTGAGCAGAATTTTCTTTTTCTTCCTTTCAAGCTTGTTGTCCCATTGGCTGAGCCAGTTAGAAAAAATTTTGCCAGTCATCCACGCTTTTTTATTATAAACATAATCGACTGGTAGTTTTTTAACATTTTTGAAACGAGG